>NDXB01015015.1:0-10503 GCA_002631895.1 Agapornis roseicollis | reverse complement strand
TTTTTAAAAAAAAAAAAAAAAAAAAATTCTATATTGAGGACCTAATCCTCCTGTAAAGTATGGGCCTCATTAGGAGTTATTCCCGATAAGAAGTTGTAGATAGATAAAATCTGTATAAATAAAAGACAGAATTGAAACTTTAACATCCAATTTGATATCTGTATTCAGAAAAATATTTATGCAAATATTAAGTAAGCACATGGAAAAGTTCACTAATTTTGAATTTACAGAAATGATTAATTACCCCAGGGATAACCTTGTAAAACAATAAAGAATTAAATCCATGGGTACTTTTAGGGTTATAAGTGCAGTCCTAGTTTTATAAGTGCAACAAACTTCCTTGATTATTACATTTTACACATATCAGGGCTGTATTCTGAGGTGGATTGGAAATTGACTGAATGGTCAGGTCCAGAGAGTGGTGATCAGTGGCACAGTCTAGTTGGACACCAGTGACTAGCAGTGTACCTCAGGGGTTAATAATGGGGGACAATATATCTGCAGCAAGTTGATGGCATCAAACTGACAGGAGTGGCTGACACACCAGAGGGTTGTGCTGCCATCCAGAGGGACCTTGGCAGGCTGGAGAAAGGGGCTCACAGGAACCTCAGGAGGGTCAACAAGGGAAGTACAGAGTCCTCCACCTGGAGAGGAACAATCCCATGCACCAGCTGGAAAGCAGCTTGGTAAGAAAGACCCTAGGGGTCCTCGTGGATGGGAGGCAATCGTGTGTCCTTCCTGCAAAGAAGGCTAATGGTATCCTGGGCCTCATTAAACAAAGTACTGCTTGCAGACTGAGGGAGGTGAACCTTCCTCTCTCCTCAGCACTGGTGGGGCCACAACTGGAGTGCTGTGTCGACTGCTGGGCTCCCCAGTAAAAGAGAGACAAGGATATATTGGAGTCCAGCAAAAGGCCACAAAGTTGATTAAAAGACTAAAGCATCTTTCCTGTGAGGAAATGTTCAGAGAGCTGAGGCTGCTTAGCCTAGAGGAAAGACAAATGAGAAGGGACCTCTTCAATGTATATAAATACCTGAAGGGAGAGTGCAAAGAGGATGGAGTCAGGCTGTTTTCATCAGTGCCTAGTGACAGGACCAGAGGCAATTGGTACAACCTGAGGCACAGGAACCTGAACATCAGGGAATACTTTTTTTGTACTGTGAGGGTGACCAAGCACTGACACACATTACCCAGAGGGGCTGTGGAGCCTCCCTCCTTGGAGATACTCAAAAGCCATCTATACATAGTTCTGGGCAACTAACTCTATGTGGCTCTGCTTTAGCTGGGGAGTTGGACAGCATGACCTTCAGAGATCCTTTCCAACATCAACCAATTTGCGATTCTGTGAATTTGGACCTTATCGGAGTGGAAGTAGAAATGATGAATTAATATTAAAGAAATTTCAATGGGAAACAACATTTCCATGCAGTAGAATTTCTCAGATAATCCAGTTTTGGAAAAATTATGTTAGTTAGGGATAGAAAAAAAAGACTGAAGACTGCATTTATTCATTATTATTATTGCATTGTTTTTTTAGGTCTTAATATGAAGGGCCAAAATTCAATCCTTGGGTTCCAGCTATACTTTGCAAATGGCTTATACTATTTTTTAAAAGTTATTACCACAATTAAAATAGGCTTGGATATGTAAACAAACCTAATTGGGAATCATAATGGTAGAGGAATTGAGCAGTAGGTTTTTCACCCTAAGACATATGTCCCAGTTTTCTGATTTAAGAAGACAAACTAGACAGAAAGAATTAAATGAACCACTATTTCCCTGCTTACCAGATTAACAAACCTCTCTTCTCACTGAAAAATCTCCCATGTACCAGCATTTCATATCTATAGCAGCCTACTGCATTCAAATTTGTCTGAGATTGCGAGGCTATATTTACAGTACATACTTGCATTTCATAAGCAGACACTAATAAAGGAAAAATACAAACATATAATTCTCAGCTGTTCTTAATTTACTATTTTAGTCATTAAAATGTTATGTGAAATTACAGTAAGGAAATATATTTTTTATTTATTGAAATAATAAGTACTGAAAGGAAGCTATTGTGGTTGAAACAGGATCATAGGACTGGAGAACTGATTCGTAAGCTTCATGCTGTTCCCTTCCCTCTCCCCCCAACATGTTTTCTTTCTAGAACTGATTTAATATACAGTGTTCTGAATGTGGACTTTGGAAGTCTGGCAAAATCATAAGTCTTTCAAAATCAGAAGAATTTTCTCTGAAGCTTGTATGCCTTTTCTGTGCTACAGGTCCTTGGGAAAGTTGAGGCTGATCAGAATTTGCTGAAGACAAATATGTACACACATATGTAAGAAGGTATTGGATCTGTATGTAGCAGTTTTATTACTTTTATTAAACTTTTATTACCAAAAGTTTTATCATTTTGGAGAACCACATCTAAAGCATAGATAATTTGTCTGGTTTAATATAATTAAACTCTTCTTATTCTGCATCTTAAAAAGTGGTCTTTATACTTTCAAGGAGATGAATGGTAATACATTTATGTACCATTTTATTAATGAAGGGTGCTTTTGCAAAATATGATGTTCAGGCACACACAAAATAACATAGTGCACCATAGCAATTATTTTATGTTACTTTTTATCCTGACAGAAAGGGATTCCGCCAAGGATGATCTGTTTTATCCCAAACCAGCTTGGAAAAGTCAGCACATGTATCCATTTCCTGTGCATGCTTTGCAGAGCCAGGATCAAAGCCATCTCATTTCAATGTCCCAGGATTCTGTATTCTTTACATTTTTTAGAAATTCACAGAGCTAGTCTGATTTCAACCTGTGTGAAAGAGCTCTTTCATCTATTTATTTTGTTTGTTACAGGAGAGTGAATCAAAATAGCCTGCTTTGCATATCTGCAGCATCTCAGTGTCCCAGCACCACTACCTTGCACACATTAGCAATCCTTGAGTAATTCTGTGAAATAGAGAACGAACACACAAATGCAGAGATCATGATTCTTGAAAGATGCCTGTGGTGGAATATAGATGGGTATTACAAACTATTACCTTTATCACTGTCCATCCCTCACCCTCAGAAGTCAATGCACAACTTATAGTGGCTCAACTATAACTATCAAGCAACCTCACCACTATAAGGTTTTGCTTCCCTCACAGAGCAAGAGCTATCATCTGTGCACTTTATCTGTTTGATGTATATATTTAATGGAGAAATTACTGCAAACTATCAAGCAGCATATTGTCCAGTTCCCAACCCCCCCCAACACAGCCAGCCTTTGTGTAGCAGCAATCAGTCCATAGTATTTAAATGTGTCCCATCCCTACAGAATGAGTAGGAAGCATTTGCTTATATGTGATGAAGCTCTTATTTTCAGCCTGCAGTTACATGACATGTAAAGATCAATGGAATAGGATGGACCACCATATAAAGTCGATGAAGAAATGAATGAACAAGAGAAATAAACTTACTTAAATTATGTAGGGATATATAAATCAATAAAATCACTGAAAGATATAATAACATCTTTTTCTCTCAGCCTACTTCCACATTTTTTTCTTATCTTGCACAATATAATTAAGAGAAAATATTTACACAAAATAAAATCATATCCATTTCAGTGGTATTTCAGAAAAGCTTCATAGGAAGAATAGGAATATAGCTAAATAAAAAAATATGTGCTATAGCATAGCATATATAATTAGAATTGCTAGGCAGAATGACTTCATACTAATTTGAAAAATAAATAGCTGTTTATTTCTATGCTACTGTTGCAGCTGCTTTAAACAATTTTGTGATAATTGATTATTAATTGCACAGTTCTTCCATGTCAGTTGAAATGAAGGAAATGTTCACATTTCTAAATAATTTGTGTATAAGGGTGTTTATGCAAAACTCAGTTCTATAGAACTGGAAATCTCAGTAATCTAATGCCCAGTGTAAAAAAGAATTACAGATAAGCAGATCTTCAATAAGAGTTCAATTGCAGTTCACCTTTGATGACATTAGAAATCAACCACTTCTTCTCATATTGGAGGAAAGTTTTTCTAACTATGTTAGCTTTAAGTATTTCCTTCACCCAGGAGTCTGTTCCATTAACCTATTGTTTTTAATTGGAGCAAACTAAACTGCAAAAGTAAATGAGACCTTATTTCATGTTCTCACAGGGCACCAATTGCTTCTGCCATAATCCACCATCTGTTTCCAAAGTCCTAACTTAATAAAATAATTAAAAAAATATATTTAAAGGTGTTGAGTCTGTCCAAGTGCTCTGTTCTTCACACTCATAAGAAACTTATTATTGCCAAAACTTTTTTGGAGTGGCAGGGAGGAGAAAGAGTAACTTGAGTCAGGGATAAAAGGCAGAATATTTTACCATGAGTGGCAAGCTTTGCCAAATATATAAACCACTGATAGCTAATATATGAGAGATTTTAATGAGAAGCATTAGGTGACCTTAACATAAATGTCACTATCACTTAGTTGCTAGAAGTAGAGCTGAAGCAATAGTGAATTGTCAGAGTTCATTTGAGTCTAGAAACTAATTTCACATAGAACTTCTTTGAGATTCTTTTGGGATCAATTTCAATGAACAGTTAATCATAAGTAGTCAAAATACATGAATGTAGGACCTAATTCTCCTTGCATTTACTTCAGTTTTCATCCTTGTGATTTACCTAGCTTTATGCAAAGTCTTCCCAGTTTAACACAAGAGCAGCAGAAAGTAAAATCAAACTCTGAGCTGAAAGCATGTGTATGGATGGCATTTGCTTATATCATTTGTGAACTTTTTTTTAATATCATATTAATTCACATTGTTTTTATATTTTAAAAGAATTCTACAGAAAAGATAAATGGGAATATTTTTTTAATTACTTCTTATGCAAACAGAAAGCAAAAGTTTGAATTAATAATTAGCATGACTCTTTCTTATTCTAACAGATCATTTCTTTATGTTCCGCAACTGTTTCATGTACACGGGTCATCTGATTCTTCATCATTGTTTAGCTCTATGGCCTTGCAAACTGCTGCTACTCTGAGCAAAGTCTGACTTCCTGATCACTACACTGTGTTTTCTTAGACACAAATTTTCTTTCAGTGAAGGTGGTGAGTGGATGAGAATCTATGTTTTAGCTTATCCAAGCTATTTCACATTGCCTGACCTAAAAGGTAAGCCAGAAGAAGAAAAACAAAAAAATCTGTACATGAAAATCATGTAGGCTGATGAAATCATTGTCTTTCTGGTACCCAATTTAAAAAAAAAAAAAAAAAGAAAACTCCAATATCATATAATGACATCATCTCTATACCTGATAGCTTTTTAATTTTTCTCTGAAATGTCATTTATGAGAGAGGTAGTTTTCATCATTTCATGAGGAAGGCATCCATAGAAAATATTGGCATAATTCTCTACAATCTTGTACAGCTCTGTAGCTTCATAAACAAGTTTAATGATAGAAAGTTATTATTTAGGATAAGGGAGCAGCCTGCTGAATGACAGACTGAGGTTCAACTGTAATTTGGTGTTCAAGAAAGCAATAGATAGATAAGCCAAAAATATCAAGGAAAGCAGTATGCTGTGCTGCAGCTTGACACTCAACAGTAAATGAGTTATGGTGCTAAACTGCCTTTAAGGAAAGAACAGACATTTTTCCTTCACAAGCCATCTGAGAGGGAGAACAGTGTTACTGATTTCAAAGCAAAGCCGATGCATGAACTGCATTTGACCAACAATAGCCATTCGTATGCTTAATTTTCTACTAAGAAAGATGTGCAGCAGGCAGCATAACTATGTCATTTATGAACAAAATCCACCCAGGGTACCAACATCCTACAAGAAACATAGGTGAGGTCAATAATGATGAGAAAACTTCTCTGCAGTAAGCTTTTAATTGCCATAGGTAAGCAATGCCTCTGGAGTACAGATATAGGCTCTAAAACACTTCAAGGTGCACCAAGGACTGACATGGTATCTAGTATCAGCATTAAGATCAGAAACTATACAGGTCTGCTTTGCCTCATGTCATGATATACCATCTAATAAAAACTTTCATGTGTTTTGTAAAAAATATCCCCCCCACCCCTCAACCCTGTAATACTATCTGGCTGTTTTCTGCTCAAGATGATACTTATAAGGGAAAGCACTGTATAGACAAACAATTAAGAACTCACTGTGGAGCTGTGAGGTAACTGAAGAATTAAGTTTTATTCTGAGGCTGAGAAACATTGAGATCTCAAGTGTGAAAATAGACTGTTCCCAAAGTTTCTGCACAGACTGAGAAATCTAAAAAGAGTCCAAAACTACCATGCTCAATATTTCAGCCCAGGTTTTTCAGTACTAAGCAAAGCAGTCTACAACCACAGGTACCAGCTAATCTTTGGTATGGCTTGATATTTATTGTCACACATTTAAATTTGTGTTAGGAAGTATTTTGTAGAGTCTTTCATGTCCTTTGTTGTAACCACCTCACAGAATATGAACTGACAAGATACCCTCTCCCTAAAAAAAGAGATTCAAAGGTGAGTAAAGAAAGACACATATATATGCAAACAATAGTAGCTTCATCACTATATTCATGCTGAAATATGATTAACACTGAATGTCTCAGCCTCCAAGGCTGGATGCTTGTCTTCCTCAGGAAGGTGTATCCTGTGCACTGGGAACACCACCACCAAATTTTCCTGCAGTTGCAGATGTGTCTTCTGATCTTGAGTGTATATAGGTTGAAACAATCAAAAAATTGTTCAGTATCAGTACGTCACCAAATGTCAGGACCATTTGACAAGTGTTCTGGTGGCCAGGCATATTGTCTCATCTCAGCTTTGCTAGTGCTAGAAAATCATAGAATGTCAGAGCAACTTTGTGCCATGAACACTTCATGTCATCAGCTTTCCTTTAATGCTGTCAAGTTATTACAACTTTCACCTAACTCCATATTGTCTGCTTACTGTTTTTACTTTCAGTGAAGGCCAAGCTTCAAGACGTATTTGAGAGCATTGCTATGAATTGTAGGGAGCCCATGTGACCGTACTGATAACAAGCCACATCTTGACCTCTTCAGAAAGTTTTAGTTTACTGTGTTTGCATTTTACTGTTGCTTCATCTCTGTCACATCAAGAGTAAGACATTTAAAGAGTAGCAAGAACAAGTACAGGTTGGTTGAGATTTATTATGCTTCAGTTCTTATAAACGGTGTCTTGCCCAACCGATTTGCTTGCTAGCAAGTGTCTCCATACTTTGTTTTAGGGAACCCCATTAGAGGTAATACAGTACATCTTTGAAAGCTTCACTTTTCAGGAAGAGTGATTATTTGGAACAGTGAAATTAAAATGAAGACAGACATCCTAAGGCAAGGATACCTTCTGAGCATTAAGTATGGCTCACCAATGTACATGCTCATGCCTAGTCATAAAGAGTTTTTTCCTTCCCTGAGATAATATATTGTAAATTATTCATCAGGAATCAAGTGCCTTCTGGCCCTGCATTTGCACTGATTGCTTCACTTTATTGTCACAAGTGGTTAGGAGGTGAAACTACTCAGTGACTGACTTCTAGATTCATTTGTGTCTTGCTGTTATTTTCCTCCTCTAAATCTCAGTTTAGCTTTTCAAAGCTAGGATATAAATGTTGATGCCATAAATCTTCCAATCCAGACATATAAAGGTTTTGTCTTGCCCTGTTCCAGGATATGCTTACTTCATCAAACTGGCATAGTAAAAGCTAAAGACACATTTCACCAGAGCTGCAAAAGGAACCTTTATGTACACACTAAAAATGTTAATTCCAGCTCTGTATCTGTCTCAGTTCTTTCACCTAATTTTTGAGATTCATGCCAAGACTCTCCAATCTATCTCCAGCATTCAGAAGAATAGTTTAGTAGTAAATCAGTATTTTAGAAGAGGAGGGAAAAAAGAGAGAAAGTTGCCTTTGGATAATCAGAAAACACAATATCATGAGCAGCTGGCCAAAACAGAAATGGCTTATTACTAACTGTTATGTTTCAGTGTGTAAAACAGTCCCTACACAAAACTGTGTTCAGTGGCAGAGGCAGAGTTCCAGTTCCAAATGCGTCTATATATCAACTAAATCCCATGAATTGTAGGAATGTAAATGGGGAAGTTGACATGAATTACTGTCTAACAGGGATATTGAATCCTTAAATGAACTATACACTCACATTTTTAATGGCAGAAAGCTGAAGCCAGGCATAATAAAAATAATTGAAATGAGGTTTTGAATACATTAATCTAGATGAGAAGCACTTTAAAGAACAAGTGAAGTAGAAAAACAGGCAAAATGTATATGGCATTTACTTGTAGATATCATTTGCTTCTGATATTATCATTTGCCATTAGTAAAATGTGAAAATATAGAATAGAAAACCTTTTCAAATGCGTTTTATTACAATGGAAATTAAGGGAAAAAGCATGGAACTACTGCGTTATATCAGTGACTATTGATAAGTACATTCTCTCACAGGCTGAGTCATTCCTTAGGGAAGTAAGTGGGGGAAAGAAATGAAAGAAGCAAATGCCAAAGGGCATACTGGCAAACAACTAGACTTTCTGGAATATAACTACAAGATAACTACCTACAAGAGACTACAAAGAAAATGTAGATCAGTCTGATCTATTCCACAGAAAGAAATACCGAGGACTTTCTTAGTTCAGAAGCTCTGTCTGCAACAGTAAAACTGCTTATGGCCACACAGAAAGCAGAGAACTGATGGTAACATTCAGAACTGGAAAGATCATCTAATAAGCCAAGGATCGTTACTGACCATTGCCTGCTTGGTTGGGTTTCAAGCTTGGACTTAAATAACTACATTAAAAAAATGTCTTTTTAGACATTCAGACATCCTTTAGATCCGCTCCTACTCCTTTTCTATAGCCTGAGTCAGTATTTTATTTTCAAAGCAGTTCAGTTCTTTGCAGGCTTAGTGAAGAAGCTGTTAAGAAGCCGTGTTATATCAAAAGAATACACTAAATAGCTCTCAGAAGAGGCCTATGCGCATATACATGCATATACGTACTTCTGTTTCCTAAATTTGTCCTGCCCAGAAGACTCTATCAAGGGTAAGATTCCCTTCTAAATTCATACATTTAATCTTTCATTTTGACTCTATGAATAGCTTAACCCTCAGCTGCTCTTAGTGTCTGATCTTGGAATAGCTGGTAGCTACATTATAAGAAAAACAGAATGTCAATACGTGTATTTCTAAGAGCATTCAGGCCAGACACGTGATTTCCAATTTAAGGCCAGCATGCTCTTAAAATGGAAATCTCCTCAAACTCTGTCAGATCTGAATAAGTGAATTGTTCAGATCACTTGTTTCTAGCATGACCTGAGCAAGTCAGGTATTTTAAGAATGGCAGGGAGAAAAAAAAACCTGTAAAAATCCTCTAAAAATCTCTATAATTCTACAGCACTGTATGCCAAGATTCTAGAGCTTAAAATTGGACCTTTATTGAATTCATGATAATTTGTAAAGTTTACAAACAAATATCCATCTACACATGATAATATGATCAGCAGAGGCATTAGCCTCAGAGTAGAAATATGAGGAAAGCTTAGAAATGAGAGCAGAAGTCAGGTCATCTGCTGTCACCCTGATAACCTGGGAGAAAAAGCTGAGAACAGTCAGAGAAACAGAAGAGGCTAGGTACTAAAAACACTGGTCTGAAGCATTAATAAGGTGGGAAAAAGGTAGGGTAGCTGCTGCTCTTAGAATCAAATAAAATGATCCTGTCACAGTCTGTATGTTATAGGAGCAACATCAAAAAAAAAGAAAAATCAGTATTTTTTTATGTATATTACTAGAACACATTTGTGTATTTTAGAAGTAGTGGTGTTAAGCTAGTATAGCAATAAATCATAAGAAGTGAATTATCAAGTGATATAATCTCTCCTATTGAATCAACTGAAAAAAGGGTAGATAAAGGATCTAGCGCTGGGGATTTTCATAAAAGGTCTGCAAGCCCAAAAGCTATCTGCTTTTCCCTGCTATAACAGCAGTTTTAATAGAAGATGCTACCTACCTTTCCCTACAGACTTGATCTCCATTGTATCCTTGTCTGAACATCCTTGAATGTGTACTTTTGAGAATTTTCTTGCAAAGCCATCATTTTTTTACAATGCATCAATGTGTGTTATAAAGGATATACCCAAAGATTTTTGGTTGACAGGTATTCAAAAACCTTTTGTTTGTTTGTTTGTTTGTTCAAGGTCTAATGTGATGTGTAGCCTATAACTTTACTCCTGCTGCACTTGAGATATTTTTATTTTAAATCAAGGAATTTCAGACAGAGCACACCAAAGTACAAATCTCAAGCTCAATGTATCACTAGCTGTACCAATATTACCACTAGTTGTGTCTATTATTGTTTGATATTACAACCTATAACAAGTTCTGAAGCAATGCTGGACAGAGGGAAGGAAAGTTAAATACTAATCTGTCCTGGGTTCAGCAGTTGCAGTCAGTTTTTCTTCTCTTTAGTAGCTGGTGTTTTGA
>NDXB01015013.1:0-39765 GCA_002631895.1 Agapornis roseicollis | reverse complement strand
ACAGCTCCATGTCCTTTTTATGTTGAGGACATCAGAACTGCACACAATACTCCAAGTGAGGTCATATTAGGGTAATCATTCCATTATGGTGCTATTCCATAGCACCTTACTACCCACAGATGTGCAGTGGAAAGATGAAAACTTTGGTGTCCTTTTTATAGTCTATTATACAGTAGAAATTTTTATATGTAAAGAATATATTTAAGATATTATAAGTGTAAAGCTGTAATGCAGTTCTTCAGTATCTGGCATCAGGGCAAAAAAGCCTTTGCAGCCTTCTTGACCAGTGCAGCAGCAACCAGTCCTGTTAGCAACAGCCTCTCTTGCTCACAGCTGCCCTTAAGACCTCTGGCTTCTACCAGCATGCGCATGCTTGCACCTGGGCAAGCATAATTCCCGGCAAGAAAGAAATATGGGGTAACCCAAAGGCCCTGTGTCAGATCTACCATCCCCAAGTGGATGTCTCAGAAACCCTACAGCACCTTACAAGACACCTACACATGGACATCTGAATCCTACCTACATATCCATAGTATTAAAAGGGTGGAATATCTATAGGGGTCGTGTTTAAGACTCATACTGAATCCCACCCAGTGTGACCTAGCTTTGACCTAGTTCCTTCTGGTTTAAAAGCTTATACAAATACAGGTATGGGCACTCATCTCTTAAGCTGTCATAACTGGACTGTGTGTCTAGTTTAAACCAAGTTAACAATTTCAAATGAGTTTGAAATATGAGTCCTCCTTTCTCTACTCTTCTCAGTCTACTACGATTCCAGGTGCCTCTCCAATACAAGCTTTAATATTTTCCAGAGGGATCTTGACCGCTACCACATCTTAGCTGGATGATCAGTTAAAGAATGTTCCTTTATAAATTCTTGCTCTGTGTAAAGCTGCAGGCTCTCTCATACCCTTATTTTAGCTACAACAGCTTTCTATCTCATTGCTGGAGATAATGAAAAGCAATGCCACGAATCTGAAGCTTGATGGTATCAGGCAAAACTACAGAGTGAGTAATGATACCACTGCTAAACTTCCCAGCTGAAATATCTGCTCCTCCTGCAGAGTTCTGTAATTTATCCCTCCTCGTGCTATTTTATAACAAACTAGAAACTGGAGTGGGAGTAATGAGGTATAAAAAGCTAGATAATGCAAGTAATTGTTCCATCAACACAACTGTCTGACATCACATCAACCTGAACCAAACCCACCAGTGCTAATTTACCTGAACCTACACATAATATCTACTTTGCTGGACCTGAGCATCACGAAGTTTTGCCACGGAAAGGATGAAGCATTCACAGCTGTGTACATGAGGATGTATGCATATGTACAACTGCATGCATTTCTTAAAAACCCATAGATAACCTTCCATGCTATGGAAATACAAATGAAAATGCAGGTCCATTTGTTATCTTCTCTCAAACCAAGTGCACTATGACTCCTATAAAATGTACTGTTTAATCTCTGAAATCAATAGCCTTGCAGAATCTGTAATACATATCAGAAGCAAGTTAATTTATTCATCCATATCTGATCACCTCTTCTTGCCTTATTGCTCACTCTTTGAGACATTACAGTCTGACTCAACTTTATTTCACTATCCAGCTGTGTTGGAGCCTAGGATGAAATCATATGAATGAATGTGTGGCAGGTGTAATCCAGTGTCACTTCACTGGAACTCATGGAGTTATGTGTTCTTACAACAGCAATTAATTTAATCCATGATCAGTGGAATAACATAGTTGCAGCATCCTGTTCAAAATGAATAATGGTAGCGACTTTGAGCACCAAGCTAAATAGGTGCCATAAATTCAGGCCTTGTATAAACCCAGGAATTTGCACCAGGGATGGATGCAAACTAGATATCTTGCCATTCACCTGCTCTGCAGTTCAAAGGTTACACATTATTCGTTGCTCATGTGAGTAGCTAAAAGGCTACTAAATCCTACAGAAATGGCACTGAGCTATGCTGCCTGTGAGTGTGACCCTGCAGTATTACCCAATACACAGCTAAAGTTACAGGTGCCGAATGGAGACACAAAATGGAGAAATACAAAATGAGATTTTTCAGAGCTTGTTTCTATTTGCTTTACCTCCAATTGAAGAAGGCTATCACAACTACCTTGGAGAGGTGATGACAGTGGAAGAAGTCATTACTGTACATCTGAATGAATTAACTAAAATCAGTGAAACTAATTCTAGAGTAAAGAACTATGCAGCAAGAACAAGGGCCAGAACTGAGTCCATCCTACTCAAAACCAGGAAGGGTGATGAACTGAAACTCCTAATCTATTTTAATATAGACCCTTCATGGACTTCATCAGCACTGCTGGAAGTCAAGAAGTAAGAACACCTTATTCCATTGTCTTTCCCCCCAGCTTTCAATGCTCACATAATTAGAACACTCATAAAACTGCCAGCTCATGTGAGAACTTTGAATAAATAACAAAATGCCTAATCTATTCACCTTAGCTCTTTAAAAGAATGCACATTCTTGCAAAGTAATGATGCATTAATACATCAGAAGCTTTTCAGGATTAATGAAACAGACCCAAACCACAAACAAACTCTAAGCTAACATTACAGACATACCAAAAGACCTAATTCACACAACAAGAAACCCTGGAATAGCACTCTTTCACCTTGCTTCATTTCCAGTGAGACCAGTAATTATGAACTGGTGTACAGAAAAGCTAAGGCTCAGGTGCAGCCATCCCCAGAGTAGCATCTCTCCCGAATGAACAAATCAATTTCATCTTGAGAACCTATCCACCAAACTAAGAAAAAAAAAAAAGGCAATAAAGAAAATCCAAGCAGATATGAGCTCAAGCAATAGACAGTAAATGGTAAATAACCACAGTTTGGAAACAATTGCTTTCCTCAGAGGGTCCCCTGATGACACATAAGAACCTGGAGAAGATTATGGTGTCAGCAGAATACTACCACTTTGTATTTTTTATCCTGAAAGTATTCTAACTAACGCATCCTCATAAGACCTTTGTGTAAAAAGGTAAGTAATATAATCCATTTCACAGGTAGAAAAAATGACCACTGATTTGGTAAAGCTTACACCAGAACAGAGATTAGAAAGCTGTACTTCCTGAATTTGTGATCCCAAAGGTACTGTAATCCTTTTCTGAACTTTCCTTCCCTGCCTTCCACTTTCTTTTGCCTGCTTTTTTCCTTCGGGTACAGAGAGGGAATATAGTGTTGCAGCAGCTAACTTCTGTTATCCTATGAAATCCACAGAACTGATGTGCACTCAGTCAGAACAATTAGAGCTAACAAGATGAGCAGGAAACAGATTAAGTCAAGGCATTAAGCATACAGGAGGAAAGGTTATTGCACTCTAGGATGTAGAAAATGCATCCCTTCTCTTGAGATTACAAGTCATTTATGCTGGAGCACCTCTTCCTGATAAGTAGTGCTAGCAGGGCTGCCTGCTCATGCCATTTCTAAACTAGTTTGTCAGCAAACTCAACCAGTATGTAAATTTGTCCCTCTTACCCTTGGAGAAGATCTACATAAGGGTTAATTGCACTTGTGTTTNAATTGTGGAATGCAGACTTTTTTAATAGGGAGAAATAAAGTATAATTTACCCTGTTGTGAAGCCTTGATTTACTAAACAGTGGAAACAATATATCGATACATGAATTATATTCCTTGATCAGTAGCAGAGCTTGGTTTGTCATACTATACTGTCCTGGGTTTAGCAGTGGCAGTCATTTTTTCTTCTTCATAGTAGCTGGTGCAGCTGTGTTTTGACTTTCGGTTGTGAACAAAACTGATAACAGGAATGTTTTTAGCCCCTGCTGGAATGTTTTACTTTGACCAAGGACTTTGTGAGCCTCACACTCTGCCAGGGAGGAGGGGAGGCCTGGAGGAAGCAGGGACAGGACACCTGACCCAAACTGACCAAAGAGGTATTCCATACCATAGCACATCATGCCCAGGATGTTACCCGGAAGGGCAAATTCTCTGGGGGTTGGAGGAGGCATTTGGTCGGTACTCAGTTGGGGTGTTGTGAGTTATCTGTCAGTGATTGATGAGATGCTGTATTCTTTCCCTTGTTATTTCCTTATCGTTATTATTATTGGTGGTAGCAGTAGTGATTTGTAGTGATAACTTTAGTTACTGGGCTGTTCTTATTTCAACCCGTGGGAGTCGCATTCCTTCAGTTCTCCTCCCCACTCCCGGAGGGATGGGGAAGAAGGAGCAGGGGGAGGAAGGAAAGAGGGGGAGGGAGTAGAAACTGGGTTTAAACCACTACAGTTTTCAAACCCTTTATTGTTCCCTTCTATTGGAGTAGGCATAAACCCCCTCATATGTGCCCTGGGCCAGTTCAAGCAGATTGCAAGGCAGCAGGCAGTTAAACACACACATATACTTGCTTGGACAGTCTATCCTGCTGTTCTAATGAAACCATTTGTGAAATGTAAAGTTGTGTGCAAGTACTGGCTTAGGGACTGTGTGAGTAATTAAAATTACTAACTTGTGACTTTATTCTTTTTAACATTCAAAAGGTTATTCTTCAAGCTATGCTGAACATCCCTTTATCAGTGCTTATGGATGCTATTTCCCTTCACTGAATTTGTTAATTAAACTCTAAGATATAACAGGCAGTGCAGCATTACTGATTAATGCATGCCTCAAATCCTCAGTGAGCTCCTGTCAGCTCAGAGTTCATGCTACTAAGAAACATACTTCTCTATGCTATGCTGTCATACTGACAGAGAATCCTTTATAAAATAGACACAAAAGCAAGTGGTACTGTGTTGCTACTATCTGCAATGTCACCTTTGTGTTAACTGTTTCACCCTGTGTGGCTCTTAAAAGTGACAGCCATTAAAACCGCAATTATAATAATTATTAAAGAATTGATTGTCATTAATTTCTTTCTAAGATTTTGTCATAACAACTAGACCTTCTTTTCCTTCTTTATGGAGAAAAGGCTGGTGAAGCCATAGAAAGAAACTTCTTCTCACAGACATTTATACAGTCTACATTATTGGCATTTGAAAAATAACATTCAGAAGCATTTCTCAATGGCAGTATTACTTCAACTGCATGGCTGAAAAGTGCATTACAAGACTGACCTAATCCTGCATTCTCTGCTACACTGCCTACTGTAGGCATCTCACTGAGAAACGTAATACAGAGAGAAATTAGACTTCAAACGGGAATATTTGCCCCAGTTGTTTTCTTTACATGACATTGCTATTCCTCACTCAAGCCACAAAGAGATGCTGCCACACTACAGAGCTACCTCTTGTAGTGAAGATGAATGCTTCTTTTGGGTGGCATAACTACTTACTCTCACTTTTCTGTACCATAGCTCTATACATCTTCAGAAAACTTTTACTGGTCTGAAGTACTACAAGAAATGATCTGTGCCGTGAGCCTGGAAACTGAGACTTGTTCTTGAAGGCCTCCTGCTCTGCCGTGGAGATTGTAATGAAGGATGGTCCTGTGTGTCTAAGACTTTCTTCTCCTTGTTTGCTGCCTTGGTGTGATGCTGGGGGACAACACAGCACAGGGTATAGGTCAATTCCTCACTCCTTTCCCTCCAGAGATCTGTTTCATCCCACTCTTTCTCTCTACTACTAAAGAGAGCACTACCTCACCCAAGAGCACAACCTTTCCAAACTCTGGGGAGTAGACCAAGGGGAGCAAAAGCAAAGTGGGGTTAGCCTGTGCAGAGCAGAGTCCTGCACACTAACTCCTTACCCACAGTGTTTTATGCTACTGTGGAAACTGGTGACACCGTGAGACACTGCTAGTAAAAATTCAGATGATACTGCCCACCATATGAAAGGGTCTCTCACCCAAGAAGCCACAGAATCTAAGCATAGGAGAGACGAGGGAATGCAAAAAAGCACAAATCACCAAACACCAAAGTAGCCTCTGAAAACAGGAGGCTTCTTTTTGGTTTCTTTTCTGCTAAAAATCACTAAGAAAATTTTGGCTCTCATGTGGAACAAGAGAAATAAGATTTAACTACAGAATAGTGTACACAAATCTTGTTTGTGTGACCCCTTTCAAACAAGTAAAGCCTAGAGGAGAAGTTTTAATTTTTAATTGGCAGTTTTCAAACTAAAATGTCATTATCATAATTGGAAAGTGGAAATAGCTCTTCTTAAGTTGTTGAACTGCTCTTGTTGAAAATGCTGTTGGTTCTTTTATAAAATAATAACATAACCATCTCACTTGTTAATCAAAATACTGGAGTGCTTGTTAGCCGGTATCTTATTTGTTAGAAGACTTTCATGTCAAAAGGTTGCAGTGGTCCTAAGAAGAGCTCAAGTGAGGAAGCTTTCCTGAGTAGTATCAGCCTTCTAAGGGATCCATATTTTTCTTAGATGCTAATATTCACATTTAATTGTATTGTATTTAATTATATTATTTTACATTATAATTTTTGGGAAAACATATTTTTATGGAATTTGGTTTGGCTGACCTTTGCTTGTGTCTTCTATTATTTTCTTCCTTTCTTTTTCTATTTTACTTATTTTTATTTCTTTTACATATATATATATAATTGCTACAGGAGATGCTGGTTTTACTGTCCTACTGTAGCACTCAAAAATATTATCTGCAAAAATAATGTGCCCTCCAGTGTAAAAGCAGCTGCTTGCATGGCAATTGTATTATACTTCATATAGGTGTAACTAAAATTACAAGCCTAACTTTCCATCTGGTCTGTCTCTGTAAGGACTTCTGTATCTATTGAGAGCTCATCAGCAGGTAGCTCAGTGGGTCTGATAAATGGAGTTTGAAGACTTTGCTACCTTTCTAACAAAATGTGGATCTTTTCAAGCATTTCAATATGGAGTTCCACTTTTTTAAATATAACCCAGAGTCAGAGGCCTAACTAGTGTGCAGTATCCCAGAAACCATGAGACAGAACCACTCAGCAAGTTTTGACACTGAATGCAATAGGACCAGGTTTTTGGTACAACAACAAGCACTTTTATTTCTCAGGAATAGCTTTGCATGCATTTCCTCTGTAAGCCAGGGGTCTGGTCAGTTCAATAGCTGGATCAGGAGAGGCAGAAGTACCTATGCTCTATCAAACCTCTTTTTAAGATCTCTACTTCCCTGCAGTTACCATATACCACCTAGTGATACAAAAAGGAAATTGCAATTTCCAATCCATTATTCTTTAAATGAAGGATGAAGATGGCAACAAGGAGTGTGATACCTCCTCTCTGCAATTCAGTTTTTCCATCCATCAAGAATCTTGTGACTCCAGCTAGTTTTCAAGATTTCATTTCAGATCTTCTGAATTATGATTATACACAGATTACATAGATTATATGATTATATACATAGATTACATGATTATACATAGATTATACAAGAATTTCAGATCCAATGAAGTTAGAATAAAGTCTGCCTTATAGTGACAGACCTACATTTTATATGTAGCTCTGTTATTGTAAATCCTACAGATGTAAAACTCATGAGCAAATTTAATAGAAACTCAAAATCTAACCTTGTAATTCTTGTAAACATCATGATTCTGAAGATCCCAAGTATTTTATTTTTTCAATATGAGCTTAATATTCCCTGTTGATAGGGACAAAATCTCTCTGCCTGGAAAACTCAAAGATTGAAACACACTCTGTTATAAGGCAGTAACTGTTTTGTGGTGATTTTATCCTACTTGTCTGTATTACCATACGGGTGACTTCAATTCAACAGCAACATACACTGTGATACAATTCTGACAGTTGGGATAATGGAAAATGTCAATGTTTACTTATTGGCAGAAGAAAATTTTACCTTGCCTGCCAACCGGGGCAATAAAATAAATTTGTTTTGTATGCTGTGTGGAATTTTTTACTGCCATTAAAAGAAAAGCAAAACAATCAGGATCTCTCCCTGGGAGTTCACAGACAGAATGAGTACATATCCAGTGAAAGTAACAGATTGAGAGAACTAAGAAAGAGAACTTGCCCTCAGCTCCTCTTCTCCCACTTCTCCTCCTCAGCATCATTCAACTTTCTGTTTTTAAAGCAAAATGGGATTGTTCATATGACTAACCAGCACAATCCTTCCAAAACTGTTAATAACAGCATTTTTGGCAGAGCTTGCTATATATCTAGATTATGTAAGCAAAATAGATATTTTATGTAAGGTGCAGTAGTTTCATTTTCATACACCAATCAGGCCTTAACCAACATTTTGTTACGAACCTATAAATAGTGACTGTAAATCAGTTTAGCCACAGCCAAGCAGGACTATAAGTGTAGACTGCTGAAACAGACATGAAGCCCAGCAGTTTCAAAATAGTCAAAATGAAAGATCATTTGTAAATTTGTACATCACCAGACCAACTGCACTTGCATTTCAAGAGAGCCAAAGCAAATGCCACATTTTCTCTCTGACACCATCTAGACACTCCTCTTTCTTACACTTTCTGCTTGGCTGTAAGGAGCCAGGACTACCAGGTGCCAAGGCCAGGGAATGAGGGAGGCAGTTTGTTGCTGGCTGCACACTGCTAGAGAAGACCCCATCTAGTGCAACTGGCTGAAACTGGCAGGCCACTCTGCACTGTCAGCACAATTAAAACACCTGTAGCACAAGTGACAAGCTTGTGTCATGGTCTTTAAAAACTATCAACATAATTTTTAATAAGAAATAATTCTGGAAAAATTGTGCATCTTGGTTTTCAATGGTGGTAAAATATTTACCACCTTAATGAAAATTGTAGTGCAAACTGGGGATCTCATGCTCTACGACAGCTTAGAGGAAAAGAATGCAGTGAATGATAAGCAACAGGGGTTCATGGAACAAATGTGCCACTGGAACAAAATCAGGATTTTTGTGTAGTGCATTTACAATACATTTAATTCTCAACCCCGCTTTAGCTGCTAGCACAGAAGAGCCATGAATATACTTTCACTTGAGCAGCAGATTGCCAACTCCACACCTCCTGTGCTCGATACAGAGCATTTGTTGAAGGTGCAGGAGTGTAGAAAGAGTACAATACCATGTCATCCACTTTTTTACTGCTAGTGAAATTTGCAGCAATTCTGAGGGTCTTCACACAAACTCCCCAAACTCTTTGACATAAACTGACTCAAAACCACAGAAGAATGAAAATGTTTTTTTCCTGTCTCTCCTTAACTTCACCAAGTATAGCAAAGATTGAGTTCTTGATGAATATAAGACATTGGCATATCTGCAAATGCTTATATAGTATCACATACATTTGAAGAAGCATAAAAAAGATGCTTTATAAATAGCAACACTGAAATATGGATTAGTAGTTCTCCAATGCATCAGCAAAATATTAATGGCAGGACTGTAGACACTTAACAGGGGAAGTGGTGTCTTTTAAAGATTAGTCTGGTGACTCTGTACTTCTCAATCCACTGTATTAAGTAATAATTTAGTGGCAAGCATCAGATATAAATTCCAGATTGATGACAATGTAGACAACAGTAAAAAGAAACAAGGAGAAACGTAGGAGACAACAGAAGCGTGAAACAAGCAGAGTTACTAAAAAATACAAATGTGGTGGTTTCAACTATAACAGATGGGTATAAACTAATACTTATAAATGAAGCCACCATTGGAATAGATGGGTTGTGTTCATTCCAAAACCAGAAACACAAAAGAATAACAGCCATTCTGACTAAAATAAGAGCTGGTAATACAGAGTGATAATAGCATAGGTAATATTTTAGAAGATATAATCTTACTAGAAGATAGGTAGATAACTTCTCATCCCCATATTTCAATTAGATACCTTTGTGCTTCTTATATCTTCAGTAAGGTGTAATGCATTTGAAACTTTGGTTACTATCTTCGAAACTATCTGATATTTCCTTTAACTGCCATGTTTGCTCCATAACTCATGGAGTGTAAAATAAAATCTTGCATTCGCTAGTGCATTTTCTCAGTCAACCTGCAGCAGCAGTGAACAGTCACAAACCTATGTGAGCACAGCCATGGACTTCTATTTTACTAAGTACAGTTTTCCAAGGTGCTGCTTCTCTTACGAAGCTGCATGCAGTGGAAGCAGCTTTGTTTAAACTCTTTAGATCCCTTTGAAGCCTGGGCCTGCTTTCCTTTTTTTTAGGTCACATTCTAACCAAAACCAGCAGGAATTTGGCCTCAATAACTTCCACAGGATCAGGGTCTGGTTCAGCAAGGGATTAAGCCTACTGCGGCTGAGCACACACACTGCCAGTAAGCAACCTTTCCTTTTCTCTAATCTCTATTCTTTGACTCAGCCTCACACAGACCTCTTTAAATAGCAGTGTAGGTTGCCATGTAAATGTTTGTCCCTGGATGCAATCATGTCACATTTGCTAAAACCAGTGCCAATAGTGGGTAGGCTCTTCCACACTTCTAGAAAGACTCAGTAGTTTAACTAAATGCATTTGGTTTAGTATTCTTAGATTTTTGATCTTTCACGTTCTCTGATGCTTGTGATTTCTGGGTGTTAAAATACTGAAAAGAACAGCTAACACTACCCCTAGGTCTATTAAGCCTTTGACTACACAGTTTGCACCTTTAGAAATGTTAAAACATTTTTCATTTATGTGCAATGGGTACCTGGACACACAGCCTCCCTTCTCCACCTAAACGAATATCATCATTCCAGCTTGAATGACATGTCAATTATTATTTCCCATCCTATTTCATCCCAGGATTAATACAACAGACTTTCCAATTGTTTCTGGCAACAGCAGGCAACACAAATCTTCTCCCTGCACCCATCCCAAAGGGAGTAGCTCAGCTCCAGGACAGTCTGCCCCTCTGCAGTTACACTTACATCACGCCCAAGTCTGTCTCGACTTGTGGGAGACACCAAATCAGCCAGAGCCTCACCAGCCTCCTCAGCACAGCTGTGCAGTGCACAGCAACACAAGTCACTGACCTGGTTATGTTAGAGCAGTGACTTTGCCCAGCTGCTAAACCATTAAAATTTTCAAGCAAATGAGCTGCAGAATGTGCTCGGGGAAAAGCCAGCAATCCTTAATGCCTCCTGCTCTACCTACTCCCTGTCCTCGTCAGTGGGGATAGCCGCAATCTGCCTTCAAGTTAATCTTGCGTAACAGAACTGTGCTAGTTCATTTCTCTGCAGTGCTCTCACCAGCCTGGATCATCAATACCTTGGCACTTGAACGATGAACCCCAAGGAAGGGGTTCCTCTCTACCTTCTGGGCAGAAAGCTCCAGGAAATACACACACTGGGGATGCCAGCACTTCCACAATTTTTCTTACTGGAGGGCTGTATTGGGTTTGTGTGGCCAGGTGTTGGTACCAGGCAGGCTATAGGGTGGCTTTTGTGAGAAGCTGCTAGAAGTTTCCCGTGTCTGATGGAGTAAATGCCAGCCAGCTCCAACACAGACCTGCTGGTGGCCAAGACCAAGATCAACCCAGCACCTCTGGCATAACACAGTTAAGAAAAAAAAAGGGGGGGAAGTAAACCCTGAAGAACTGCAGCTGGACGGAATAGTGAGAACATGTGACAGAAACACCTCTGCAGACCCCACGGTCAGTGTGGAAGGAGGGCAGGAGTTGCTCCATGCACTGGAGCAGAGGTTCCCCTACAGCCCATGGTACAGACCATGGTGAGGCAGGCTGTGTCCCTGCAGCTCATGGAGGTCCACAGTGGAGCAGATCTCCACCTGCAGCCCGCGGAGGACCCCACGCCAGAGCAGGGTTATGCCTGAAGGAATCTGTGACCCTGTGGGAAACTCACACTGGAGCAGGTTTGATGCAGGACTTGTGATTCCACAGGGGACCCACACTGGAGCAGGCTGCTCTTGGACTGCACCCATGTAAGGTACCCACACTGGAGCAGTGCATGAAGAACTGCAGCCCATGTGAAGGACTCACGTTGGAGAAGTTAGTGGAGGGCTGTCTGTCTACTGCAGAGGGACCTCATGCTGGAGCAGGGCAAGAGTGTAAGGAGTCCTCCCACTGAGGAGGAAGGACCAGCAGAGGACATGTGTGATTAACTGACTGCAATCCCTAACCCTTTCCCTTCCACCTGTGCTTCTGAGAAGCTGAAGAATTTGGGAGTGAAGCTGAGCCCTGGAAGAAGGAAGGGGTGGGGAGACGCTATCTTAAGACTTGGTTTTATTTCTCATTATCCTGCTCTGATGTGACTGGTAATAAATTAATTTTTTCCCCCAAGTCGAGTCTGTTCCGCCCGCGTCGGTAACTGGTGAGTGATCTCATCCTGTTCTTATCTCCACCAACAAGCCTTTCGCTGTATTTTCTCTCCCCTGTCCAGCTGAGCAGGACAGTGACACATATACCGGAGTCCAGGCAGGGTCAACCCACCATACGGGGCTTCTACCTGGGCAGGGGTCCCAGGAAGGGCGGGCAGGGCAGGGCAGGGCGCCCCCACCTCCAGGCGCTCCCATGCACCTCGGGGCCTCACCACAGGATACCGGGAGAGCCGCAACCCCCACATCGCCGCGCCCGGTCCCCGCTGGCCCAGCAACACCTCTAAGGCCCGGCCGACATGACACCGCCCCGGTCCCGGAGCACCACGGTATCACGCAAGAGCGTCACGCACACACGCACGCACGCGCGGTCCTTTCCCCTGCGCCGCCCCTCCCTCTCTGTGGCGTCACAGTGGCGCGTTCGGCCAACCCGTCCCGCGTATGACGTCGGCGCGTCCCGCTGTCCCGGCGGCGGGGCCGGAGGAGGCGGCAGGTGACGGTGGCAGCTGCGAGCAGACCGGCGGGTGAGTGCCGCAACGAGCGTGTCCCGGGCCGGGCCGGGGGCCGGTGGAAGACGAGGAGGAGGTCGCCGCTAACGGCTGCTCCAACAGCGCTCCTCTTCCGCGGCCGCCCGGGGCCGGCGCTGCCCGCGGGCGGGGGAGCTAGCTGGGATGGTCACCCAGAACAAAAGGCCGGCGAGCAGCGCGATTAAGGGACCCGGCGGGTAACCGTGCCCGGTATTGTTTTGGTGGAATCACCACCACCCCCCGCCCCGCCCGCGGGGTCACGTGACGGGCGCTGCCGGCCGCCGCCGGTGCCCGCCGGGAATCCCGGTGTGTGCCTCCTCTCCTGCCGCCAGGCCGGGCCCGCGCTGGTTCTTCCGGCAGGCCCCCCTCACCCCTCCACCCCCTCGTCGGCGGGTGGCCGGGGCGCCTCCGTGCGGCAGTTCTGCCTGAAAGACACGGCATCCCCATGCCCCGCCGGGCCCCGGGCCCGCTTTGCAGAGCCCGTTGTGCTCGGCCTTAAAATAGGTCGGCAGCACCGGCTGTGGCGTCGTGATACGGGGCAGAACCCCGCCACCGGGAGCTTTAGTTCCTACACCGGTGAGCAGTGCCTTGAGTAGTTCTGTGCTGTGCGATGTGTCACACGCCTTTCAGAATGACACTGCTGGAGCTGGCTCGCCCCGGTGACTGGGGTGATGACTGGGGTGAGGCTGGGATGGAAGGAATCCCTACGAGCAGTCGTAGGAGGACAGTGCAAACAAGGAGTCGGTGTTCTGAGTGGAAGCGCTTTTGTTTCTTTGTGCTCGGTGGTCGCGGCTCGAGCGTTCGGATTGCATTCCTTCGGAATGTGAAAATGGGACATGAAAATGGGTCCAGCTTCTGATGCGATACGTGCTGCCACCGCTGAAAAATTATTACAGAATCTTCAATTAATACGAATTTTTCACGCAAAGGGCATAATCAGAATGCTGAAATAGTTAAAACCAAATAAAAGTATGGGTGTTTTCCTTGTATAACTTTTCTGTGCTGTGAAATACTACACAAACGCTGTAGGTTTTATTACTGGTAGCGTAATACCACCACTATACATTAAATAATTACAAGGAGGAATAGGGAGCAGAGCTTTAAAACGTTTTGCTTTTGTCAGGTTTGTAATACTAAAAATAGAGTCCTGCTACTTTGTTAGGTGCTGCCTCTGGACAGCAGGCTGCCGAAAAATAGCGCCTAAGGCCCCTCTGAAAATGCACTGCCCCAAATTACATGTGCTGAAGACATGGTGAAATCTCAATATTAATTTGGTCATTTGAGTAAATTCTTATATGTTACATGTTTGCAAGAACTTGATGTGCAGGGTTGCCAGTTAATACTGCGGTTTCTTTCCAAGTGAATCAAAGTAGCGATTGTTTCAATTGCTACAATGCTGAATCCTTACGGAGTGAAAGGAAAAGTTCTGGTCTTGTGTCCTTCAAAACACACTGCATCAATTTAGATGGAATTGAATTGTCATTTATTTAGAGAGCTGGAGCTGCATTTAAAGGATGTTGAACAGTGGACTACTGGAATTGGTGGGGGAGAAGTCTTTTTAATGTTTTTTTTTTTTCCTCTCTTCTGTGCATACTAGTCAAGCCTGCATATATAAAAAGACATTCATGTACTTTCTGTTTCTGCAGCATCAGTAACTTCAGATGAACCAATTTCTGCTTTGTTTTCCACAAAATATAATTTTGTTTGAGTGATTTAACAGTTTGCTCTGTTAAATAAATTGAAACAGGATATATGCTTAAAATTCAAATTCAGTGCTCCAATTGTAGCATAGAAGAACCTCATTTTGAATAAATATGTAGCAGTTTAATACCAAAATGATTCACTGTTCTGCACTTACTTGATCTGTGATTCAGCTCCAAACGTACATAAAAGGGTTGTTCTTTAATTAACGTGTAATAGCAAAGAATGAGTAGTGACAGGCAACCTGAAGCCTCATCAGTATCAGCAGTTCCTGAGGAATTGCTGTCACTTTAAGAAACAGATACAGGAAAGTAGGTAAGAGCAGGAAACAGTGAAGGTTTTTATCTGTTGTGCTATCCAGAGCCCAGAGATAGTTTAAAAAGTACCTGGTAGACTCAGTACTATGAGCTGATATTATACTGACAGTAGCAGACCTTTAGACAGGATAGTGATTCTTCCTTTTTAAAATAAACCCCAGCCACCTTCTTTCTTCCTGCTGTTGGGCTCGTGGTGATTTGTAGGGAAGAGAAGGCTGCGTGGAGACCTCATAGCAGCCTTCCAGTATCTGAAGGAGGCCTATAGGGGTGCCGGGGAGGAACACTTCATTAGAGACTGTAGTGACAGGACAAGGGGTAATGGATTCAAACTTAGACAGGGGAAGTTTAGATTGGATCTAAGGAAGAAATTCTTTCCTGTGAGGGGAGTGGGGCACTGGAATGGGCTGACCAAGAAAGCTGTGAGTGCTCCATCCCTGGCAGTGTTCAAGGCCAGGTTGGACAAAGCCTTGGGTGGCATGGTTTAGTGTGAGGTGTCCCTGGTTATGGCAGGGGGGTTGGAACTAGATGATCTTTATGTCCTTTCCAACCCTAACTATTCTATGATTCTATGAAGGGCAAAACTGCAGAATTCTGGACTTCTTTTTCCCTTCCATGCCCTCTCCCCTCCTACTTCCTCTCCCCCATTTTCCCCCCACCCAGTGCTTGATTTATGAATTGGGGAGTTTGGGTGAATGGGTGGCAAAATCCATTAAAAAGTGTTTAATTGCAGAAGAGCATTTGCTCTTCTGAAGCAATGCTGTAGCTGCTGAGTTTCCAACTTGGGAGGGGGTGTGTGAATAAATTTGTGATGGCAGTTTTAGATTACAGAGTTGCAAGATTTGCAGGATCTGTCATTTGAAGTAGGACTCAAATAGCAGTCTTTGGTTTGGTTAGAAGCTGGGGTACCAATGGCTTGTGCTTGCTTGCTTGTTTGTTTGTTTTTTTAAAAACAAAGCAATGAAGCTTTTAGCTACAGAGAAGTTCTCTTAAGACTGTAGATAACACTTCAGCAACATTTTGAATCTGGCTTCTTAAATATGTAGGTTTCTGGAATGTTTTGTTGTTGCTGTTGTTGCTGCCAAAGAAGTAACTGGAAAAAAATGGTGCTGAGTCTGATAGTTTACTGGGAATCCAGTGGGCACAGTTGACTGAACTGACAAGCAACTGTTTCATTCCACCTTGCCCTAGTAAAAGCTTGACATTTTTCTTAAGGAGAACCTGAAACCATTCTGGGAGGTAGGTCTGGTAGGAATTAAGCACTTCAGAAATCTTAAAAGCTGTGTGGAAAAAGCAGACGTGACTTCTCCCAGCAAGCATCCTCTGAGGCTTTTGTGGGGCAAAGAGAGCAGTTAAATGCTGGCTGAGCCTCAGTTTGGGAGGGGATGTTGCCCAATTTGAATTCATGCTCCTGGTCAGTGGGATTATTCTTCATCTGTTGCATCTTGAATGAAAGTTTCAAAACGGATGTGTGGTAGGATGCACTGATTTAGTGAGTATGCACAAGGAAGGGATCCTTGCAGGTTGCCGCAGGTAGCGTAACTCATATTACATAGAGAATTAATTGCTAAGTATATAACATAGCTCTTACCCACTTAAATTTAAAGGAGGGGAAAAGTCCAGGAAGGTGTATTTATAACTGTAAGTGTCTTTTATCCCATTTAGTAAAATTGTCAAGACTGGCATGTTAAATAAATAACAATGTCATGAAATGGAGAGGTTACCTACATTCGTGACACTTCATGAAGTCAGCTTGTGAACTAGCTTTTGAAAAGAGCTATGCAGCAATTAGAAAGTTGCCTTACCATACTCCTGTAATTATGTCCTAATTGGATCTTCTAGGTATAATTACATACCTTGAATATGTGCATGCATTTTTATTTCCTAAGAAATCTGCCAGAACAGAACCAGCCTTTTTCTCTCATCCCCCACATAACATTGGTTTTTATGACATGCTACATCTAATGGTGGATTGGAAGAGGTAGTAGATAAAATGTTTCAAGCTATCCCTAGAGAAGTAACAGAAAGCCAGCTTCCAAGATGAAGGGCTGAACACCACTCCCTTAGCATCAAGCTTGTTGCAACTGCCTCTTTGATCATAGCAAACATAGTATCTTGTCTGAGTGGATTAATAGAGCCGAAATTTTAATGCGATTGCAGCTCTTGGTTTCAGATTGATGTGTGAAGATAGGGGAAGCTGCTAGAACGATGAGGGGAGAAAAGGTGTGGATAGGCTTGTTAATTTTTGCATTTCTCCTTAGGAGCATTTGCTATAAATAGCTGCACGGAATGTTACATGGAGCTCAGCTCTAAAGAAAATAACATTTGGGTAATGTGTCTTGTATGGAATTCATCTGAACATTTCCCTTTGATGTTGTTAATGATAAATTTTCAATCATTTGATGAAGCACAGAATACTGTAATATTAAATGGTCCCTGTTCTTTCAGGCCCTTATAATTCTTTGACTTTGCTTGACTCTTACGTGCGTGATTTGCACTGTATTTGTACTGAAATAATTCTTTCCTGGGGCAAATGCAAATGTTAAGATGTGACGTTCTCAGGTGTGCTTTACGCCATTCCTGTATATAACAATTTACAGCAAATGGAAATTATAGTTCAGAATGCTTATGAATCATCTTGAAAGCTACAGCCCAGAAGGAAGATACAACTTTTTGGCTCAACAGTCTTTTTACAGAAGATTCACAAACACTTTCTGTAACTGAGCGTGGCTTTTACATGTCAAGACCTTCTTGTTTAGGGTGCAACAATGCGGCAGTGAAATCTTGATGGTCCCCCTTCTGTCCCTGAATTTGCAGATTCCTGCATCCCTAGTGTGGAGTTATTTAGGTATGTGTTAAGACACTTCCTGGTTTCCAGTGATTATTATTTGTCTGTGAAATGACTTTGTTCAGATCCTAGTTGGTGACATGCACAAAATGTCTCGTGTCTGACATTACCTGCTAGGCTGAAGAGGAGTGTATTACCTCAGGGGTGTGGAAGCTGAGTTGTATCCTTGTCCTTTGTGGTTTTTTGGAGATCATCACATACATTCATTCTGTGAATAAACCTTGGAGGCTTTCAGCCAGCACTTTACAAAGAAGTAAAGGAAGATCCCAATTAATCTTTTTTTATTTACCTTGTTAATCATCAAATCTAGGTCATAGAGCTTGTGTATAAGCTTGTATGCCGACGTACACATGTCGCTTTGTAAAGAAAAGCATGCTGAACAGTTCTGAGGTTCATTCATTAAATAAATGCATGTGATCTCTGAAAAACAGGGTAGAGATGCAGGGCACTAAGCTACAACCTGCTTGAAATATGGAGAGGACCTAGGAGAAATCAGCTGTTTGAGTGCACTATTTTCTCCTTAAGCATCTGAAACTAGACCCTGTTAAGAGGCAAGATACAAAGTTGGATAGTCCTTAGAACAGTATGATATGGATTGTTTTATAAAAAGCTTTAGGAAGCCATTGTGTTTAAAACAGCTGAGTGTAAAAAGTCACTTTATTTAGAGATTGAATTTGCATAAACAATACATTTCTAGCTTTGGTCTTGTTTTTCATTTTCTGTCCATGGTCACGTAATGGAAATGAGCTGTTAACTTATTATAGTTAAATATAGTTGCCTTTTGTAATACTTTGGAAACAGATAATTCGCTCAAGTCAGAATCAAATTAATTGACATCAAAACTGTGGGCCAAAACTTGATTATTGCAAAAAATAAAACAGAAGTCTGATGATATATTTATTGAAAATAGCCAGCCTCAGGTAAATGAAAGTGTAAGTCCTCCCCTGTAACAGGACAGTGGCATTGTATTCTGCGTGTTCATACCTCTGTACAACACTGTAATGGTGATATTATTTGCTTTCATTAGTTTGCAGAGAAGCTGAAACACTGTAGCGGACCATTGGGCTGGACAAGTAAGGAATAAGCCAGGTTGGGAAAGACGACCTGCCATCCTAGCTGGAGACATCTGAAGAGAGGACGGTTTAGTCTTGTAGCATGCTTCAGTAAAAATTACTCAGAAAACGTAAGCTGTTGTCTTGTTAATGTACTTATACGTGTCAGGTCCTTGGCAGACTGCTTAATTGCAGCTAGATTTGACTTGAGTTTGAAAAATTACTCAGTTCTGGGGTGCTTTTGTGGGAATTTACTTTTTCTTCCCATAGAGTCCTCAAAGGCCTGGGGTCTTTTCATATAATTTAATACATCACCTCCTCATGCTTTGTGTGTTGATGAAGGCCCTCTAGGCTGTGCACCCTAAGATACAAATTAAATACTAAATATTTAGTATTAATATTAAATATTATATCTAATATTAAATAATAATACTAATAATTAGAAAAACACCCACGAAAGGATAATAGAGAGGTGGGATCTGGTAAGATTGTGGCCTAGCTCATTCTCAGTTGGCTGTATGCATGTTAAAATGCAGTGTTCAGATGCTTATTGTTCCCTTACTTACACCTAAATTGAGGATTTAAATGCTTCACATAAAATTATTTTTAGAACCTGTCCTTGAGTTTGATAAATTTTTAGCCTCACTATTCAATAATGTAGTTTTCCCTCTTGCCAGAAGTGACTTAAGGGGACCCAGCCCTCCAAAAACCAGACCTTAACTGTTTGGTAACAGTTCTAATATGAAACCTTTTTTTTTTGTTTAAACCTTGTTACAGATTATTGTTAATTTCAGGAAGACTATTCTGTGAAGAGTTGCAATGAAAGTGCTTCCACAGCCGTAACAGAGTAGTGGTCCTAGACAGTTTTCCTTCTTTCTGAAGGACTACCTCTTCAGTAAAAATCTACATGTACATCCTCAAAACAGTTTGTAAACATACTCTGTGACCTACATTTTATACTTAAAAAGGTAAACAAAAAAGGATTAATTAGGATCTTCCTTTAAAAACGAAAAGTGAGATAGCATCAGTTTAGTTGATATGAATCCTCAAATACATAATTGTCCTGCATTCTGAGCACATTCAACTGCAGTTGTGCTTATGTTTTAGGAGTTTTAGTTGCTGGCTAACACTTGTTCAGAGATAAGGGTTTTAGTCCTCCAGCTGTACTCATTTCACACCTAACATTTTCCTCTGAGTTACTAAAAAACACATAGGAATTTCAAGATAAGGTACTTACTCCTTTCCTTTCATACCCTGCATTATTATTGTCTTGCTCTAGAAAGAAATATATTAAGAACCCTGAAATTAATGAGTGACCTATTGGGCACAGTTCAAATGCTAGCGTTTTTGTGCTTTCAGTAAACAGGTGAGAACTTTCATTCTGCTTTTAGTTTAGAATTTGGTTTGGCAAAATGTGTTGCATTTATAGTCCAAGCAGTGCATTTTAATCCCCTCCAAAATCTTAATTATGGTACGTGACATGCATAGAAGTTACGTATCTACAGGTTGTTTTTAATGTTCTGAATCTGAAAAGGATAACTTTATGAAGTGTATTCAGGGAAAAGCAGCCTTTTGTAAAACTGTGGCGTGGCAGTAAAAATCTGCTGCTGTGCCTTTTTGCACAGTAGTATCTCATAATGAGAACACCTGAAAATTCAGATCCGTTACCTCAGCCATGGTTAGCACAAACTGATCAATGCATGGATTTCTCTTTCAGCTCTTTAGTGACATATGGTTAGGTTGTATTTGTGGGCATATTCTGAAATCTCAATAGCTTTTCTTCCCCCCTTTTTCTAATACGTTTCTCATTATAAAATATTAGTTTTAGTGGAAAATTTTGTTGCAAAATATGACCTTAAAAGTTTGAGGCTCCCAGAAAGCAACTTATTCACCAACTTGTTAGCGTGGATCTCATAGATAGACGTGTACTGTACAGTAAAAAGACAGTTACTGGGTGGCAGGTAGTGCCTTGTCTGTATCTGGCATGCTGATTTAAGATCTAATATCCAGATTTGTCTTTAATCTCAGAGAAAGAAATTGAGATACGAAACTGAAACAGAGGTAGATACAATTATGTGCTACTTCAGGAAAAAATATTTAAGCTGTAGAGCTTTTAGAAGAGTGATTTGATAAAAAATGGATTAAAGAGGCATTGGTCTTACGAGAGGAAATTATAGTGATAGAAGGGAACAGGCAGCATACAGAAATACATTTTTAAAGTAAATAGCACTTAATACATTATTGCAAAGATAAATACAGAAACTGAAGCTTTTTTTTCTTTATGTATTCATAAGATGTTTAAAGCAGCAGAGGCTTTTGCAGTAAATGAGGCATTTTCTGTTGAGGTAACACATTCTGCTGGAAGTGTGTGTAACATTAGAACAGGCCATCCAGGGAGGTTTTGGTATCTCCATCCTTGCAGGCTTCAAAAAAGTCAGCTAGACAAAGCTGTGGCTGATCTTGTCTGGTTTGGTGGTAGTGCCATTTGGAGCCGGAGACTGGACTGCATGACCTCAAAAGGTCCCTTTTGGCCCTTGTGCCTGTGATAGTTTTGCATTAATTATTCCTAGCTGCTTGTACAGTTTTGTTGAAAGGCTGGTTTACTGAATATCAGCCCCAAAGTTCCTTGGGGATTTAAGTGAGAAAAGGCAGCTTTTAGGGCTCCATCTCCCAAAGCCCATTCTTCTCCTGCATTTCATATCTAGTGTTTGGTTTGCTAATAAACAATAAAATAAGAACATAAAGGGCAAATTACCATGAAACAGACTGTGGAAGATTGCCATGGCAAAAATGTAGTTGGGAAGGCATTTACATATTTAGACTAAAATTTTTCAGCTACTGAAATCCTACACAATGCCAAAGTGACAGAGTTTCGCATTCCCTTCTGTCTTACAGTTGGTTACAAAATCATCTCTAATACAGAAATATGATATGGGCAGAGAAGGTAGGGGCAGCAAATTCACACACCAGTCAAATCACGGTTGCATATCTTCTGTGATACACTGCTCCTTCTGCTGGGCTACAATTCCTTTAGAGATACACTCACAGAATCATGGAATAGTTAGTGTTGGAAAGGACCTTAAGATCATCTAGTTCCAACCCCCCTGACATAAGCAGGGACACCTCACACTAAACCATGCCACCCACACCAAACCATGCCATGCAGCCTTCTCTTCTCCAGGCTAAACAGCCCAAACTTTCCCAGCCTGTCTTCATATGGGAGATGCTCCAGTCTCCTGATCATCCTCGTGGCCCTCCTCTGGACTTGTTCCAACAGCTCCATGTCCTTTCTAATCATACCTACGTATATACACAGGCTACTCTTGGGAGTAACTCACAGCTATAGCNACCATGCCACCCAAGGCTTCGTCCAACCTGGCCTTGAACACTGCCAGGGATGGAGCACTCACAACCTCCTTGGGCAACCCATTCCAGCATCTCACCACCCTAGCAGGAAAGAATTTCTTCCTTATATCCAATCTAAACCTCTCCTGTTTAAGTTTGAACCCATTACCCCTTGTCCTGTCACTACAGTCCCTAATGAAGAGTCCCTTCCCAGCATCCCTAGAGGCCCCCTTCAGATACTGCAAGGCTGCTCTGAGGTCTCCCCGCAGCCTTCTCTTCCCCAGGCTGAACAGCCCCAACTCTCTCAGCCTGTCTTCGTATGGGAGATGCTCCCGTCCCCAGTCATCCTCATGGCCCTCCTCTGGACTCGTTCCAACAGCTCCATGTCCTTTTTATGTTGAGAACACCAGAATACTCCAGGTGAGGTCTCACGAGAGCAGAGTAGAGGGGCAGGATCACCTCCTTGGACCTGCTGGTCATGCTCCTTTTGATGCATCCCAGGATACGGTTGGCTTTCTCTGGGCTGCAAGTGCACACTGCAGTTCGCTCATGTTCATGTTCTCATCGACCACCACCCCCAAGTCCTTCTCTGCAGGGCTGCTCTGAATCTCCTCTTTGCCCAACCTGTAGCTGTGCCTGGGATTGCTGTGACCCAGGTGTAGGACCTTGCACTTGTCATGGTTAAACTTCATGAGATTGGCATCAGCCCACCTCACAAGCGTGTCAGCTATATCAGGGAGTTCACTTGGTGTTTAGGAAAAAGGAATTCAGGGTATTTTGGGGGAGAGAAACCAAACCAAAAAAAAAAAAAAAAAAAAAAAAAAACCAAAACCCAACTAATTTTTTAAATGTGATTCTTTCTGCATCCCTGTGGTTGCTCTGAGCTCAGTTTGAGGGGTGGTATACTGTGGTGCCTAGGGACTAAGAAACAGAGTGGGGGTATACTTCAGCTGCATGCTGCTGCCAGGTATATTTGCTAGTGTGGAATCCTAGTATGAGGTACTGTTCAGGCAATCCCTTAATCAAGCAGATGATCACCAGTACTGTGAAGAGATACTGTTTTAAGTTCAGTGTTTGCAGCTAGATCACCTCTTGAGGGAAGAACCGAGCTTCTTTAAATTTCCTGAGGAGGCTCTAAAGTAACTGTCTGACTGAAGGTTCATTAATCAAAGTTAAGAGAAAGAACAGAGGAAATTCCAAAATTCATTTTCTAATTTGACATGATAACATGCTGAAAATTAAACAGATAGATTGGTGATTAGCAAAGTAAATTTTCCCAGTACTCTAGTCTGTCAGCGCAGGAAGCAGAATATTAACCTATCAGTTTCTTTTGGTTGAGCTTCATAAATGACAGCTTCATTTAAGGTGAGCATCTCATTCTGTGTGTGTTGAGGTCAAAGGTCATGTAAGGTACCACTTTAGGTTGACACAGCAAACTGATTGAAATCTATCTTTGATCCTTTGCAGGATGGCTGGCTGTGGCGAAATAGATCATTCAATCAACATGCTTCCCACAAATAGGAAGACGAATGAGTCGTGTGCTAATGCAGCACCTTCCCTGACAGTCCCCGAATGTGCTATCTGTCTGCAAACATGTGTGCATCCAGTAAGTCTGCCTTGTAAACATGTTTTCTGTTATCTGTGTGTGAAGGGAGCTTCTTGGCTTGGGAAACGATGTGCACTTTGCCGGCAGGAGATCCCAGAGGATTTTCTTGACAAGCCAACACTACTGTCACCAGAAGAACTCAAAGCAGCAAGCAGAGGCAATGGAGAATATGCTTGGTACTATGAAGGTAGAAATGGTTGGTGGCAGTATGATGAACGTACCAGCAGAGAGCTGGAAGATGCCTTTTCCAAGGGTAAAAAGAGCACTGAAATGCTAATTGCCGGGTTTTTGTATGTAGCAGACCTTGAAAATATGGTTCAGTATAGGAGAAATGAGCACGGACGCCGCAGAAAAATAAAACGGGACATAATAGATATACCAAAGAAGGGAGTGGCCGGGCTGAGGTTGGACTGTGATGCTAACACTGTCAATCTGGCAAGAGAGAGCTCCGCAGATGGTGCAGACAGCACACCGACTCTGGGGGCTGCGGCTGGGCAGCCTCTAGCATCCATTTCTGCTAGGCCCTTGCCATCACTAGATGGTCAACTGATGAGTCCTTCAACGCCATCACCTGATGTGAGCAATTCCCTAGAGAACTCTTTTGCCCACTTGCAAATAAATGAAGACAGTATGGCTGAAAGGAGTCACAGGGGAGAGGGAGAAGAAGACCATGAATCGTCATCTTCTGGTAGGGTGCCAGCCCCTGACACCTCTGTTGAGGAGACCGAATCGGATGCTAGCAGCGACAGTGAGGATGTGTCTGCCCACCTTCAGCAGCGCCTGTCCTCTCTCCAGCAGAGACATTTGAATGCAAGTGCAAGCCAGCTGGGAGCAGATAGACCAGTGGCAGGGGGCGGGGTGGCAAATACAAGTGTAAGATCTAGAAGGCCGGATGGACAGTGCACAGTCACTGAAGTTTAAAGCCATGCGATTAAAAACTCAGTCCCGTAGCTGTAAATTTTCTGTCCATGTTGGCATTGCACTCAAACCTAGCAGTGTGTTTGGTGGGGAGGTGGGGTGAAGGGGAGAAACAGATTTGGGCTGTTTAACTTAAGTCTCTTAACACGTCTCAGCTGGAAGACTATTAACTGTAGGAAACTGGGTTGTCCTGTTTAGTGGTTTGAAAGCTGCTTAGCAATGCCCAGTTTTCTTGAAAATGTCTTGTGTTTATTTTGTAGCATTTTCCCCTTGGAGATACTCGATCCCTTTTAGGCCAATGTATATCTACTGTACAACTTGAATTGTCTTCATTATCTGACTGTTGCATTAAGTGTCTTACTACTTTCTGCATGGATTGATGTATGAAAAGAACATTAAAGCAATGTGGGAGCAGGCAAGATGTTGGGTGTGAGCAGGAAGCTTAATTTAATGTGAGAAGATAGATGTGAGCTTGGAGTTAAAAATGTGTTTTTACTAGACAAGAGCAATCATTTACCTTTCTTCAATGGAAATGTAAAAATGCTGTTAACTTTTGTTGCAAATTCTTACCTATACATTCTTCACGGCATTTTCATTGGCTTTGCCATCTAGTCCTTGTAGGTTTGTTTTTGAGGTCTTTCTTGATCTGTCTTGTTTTTGTTACGGAATTTATAATTTAATAAAACTACATTTTATCAGTAACAATCTCAGATATGTCTCCAGTTTAATTGAGCTTCACTGGAAGAACTTTAAAGATTACTGTAAACCAGCTTCCAGTGTTTGCCACAAGGGAGGACTTGCTCCGAGTGTTGTCTTCACGTTCTTGCATCCCAGACTGGGTGCCTGTCAAACACAACACTGTATGTCTTTCTGCTGAAAAACCATGAGTTGCAGGCTTAATGCTGACGCAGGCTTAACACTCATCTCTCATCTGAAAAGCTGATCAGCAGGTTGAAGTACCACACACAGCCTTACTGCAGCAACAGAAACATTGAAGTAAAAGAACGTAATTTATCAGCCTTGACCCTGTCACAAGGAACGCAAATGTTAACGACTATATTGCTGTTCATCTGTTCTTCATAGCAAAACTAGGGCAGTGCAGGAAAGGTAGTTTTGTACTTGTATTAACAATCCAGGAGATGCGTTTCAACAAACTGTCTCCTGTGTATTGGAGAAGACTGAAAAGCACAGCTTGTCTTTTCTGTTGATAGCAGTTGGTTTACTTTTTTGTTTTTTTTTTTTCAAAGTGAGAAACAGCATTAGCTGATTCTGGACTCAGTCTTTAAAATAAAGCTAATTAATCTGCAATTCTGAGTACATGTACCCCTGCATAGAGAGGGACAGTAGCTGATACACAGGTACTACATGACTTCAGACAGAAGTTGCTGTTGGCAAATAACCATCTGAAGGGAATTAAAAGGGCTGGGTTTTTTGGAAATGGTAGAATTAAACTTCTGAAATGTTCTCCTTACTGTAATAATGATGGCTGCTATGTCTGATCTTGGGCAAAGCTGTGCCAGCCCTCCAGTTTGTGTCCTTTGTCTGCAGGTAAGATCAGTGGGTCAAACAGCAAAGGAGAGTGTAGAGGAGATTAGGGTGGAAATAAGGAAGATTGCCTTCTTTCTTGTCCAGGAATGGATGCTCTCGATCACAGATTTTTACTGTCAACTTACAGCTCTGTAAGGAAATAAGCCAGTAAAATGGACTTCAGAAGGAAACAGGATATAATGGGTTTTTTTCTATGTATTGGTTGCCAGCTGTCATTTCTTTGTTTTGAGTTAGCACACATTAGTGGCTCTAATCAAAGTCTGACTTTGTGATGCAGAACCCTTCAGTAATGCCACCTCTGTTATATGCACACATTTTACTTAATCTGAGGGTATTTGCTGTTGAAGAAAGCAAGAAACAAAATACAAGAACTTGACTTGCTATATACGTAATTCCAAGGTTCTCAGCCCAAACAGCCTACAGATAATTTTACCAGTGATCACTCTTGAGGATTCTCAACCAAAGTAGGGAGGCAGACCTCTATTTGGCAGAACAGCCATGATGCTGCTTTTGGCACCTGCTGGCTGCGAAGTACTAAAATTAGTTAAAGTAAGGCTGGTGATTATAGCCAATTATTGGAGTGGCAAATGCACTCCCCAGATCAAGCCAGGAAAAAGTAGTAACCGATAATTCCTGTCTTATGTTTAAACCATTCCCTTCAGCAGGAAACATGCTGTCTGTCAATATTAGCTAAGCCATAGCCACACTGCATTACATGGTGGTCTGTAACACCATGCATTACGTGGATTTCAAATTGTATAGCATAACTAGAGAAACGCACAGTAGAGCAGAATAAAACAGAGAAGGGAAATTAAGATCTATGCCATCTCTTAATTTCCAGAAGAGATAATACAAGAATCCTGTGTCACAGTAAAAAAAAAAAAAGACATAGTGAACTGAGCATTCAGCAGGAACACCTAGCTTACCAGATTGCCCGTTTGGCAAGTATATTTCTGTCAGCAGCAAATATGATATCTGTATTGCTAAGAGCAATCTCCTTTAAAAAGAGTATCCAGCCTTTAAAGACACAATGCTGAATCCACACCACCATTAAACACTCGGGCCGTCACAGTACACAGAGGTGAGGGAACACTACAGACATTTCACAGTGTAGTAGGGAACCTAGTTTGCTGAGGAGGGAGCTGTCAGACTAGCTCTGAGGAAATAAAAAGACGAGCACACCATTTAATTAGAGACTAGGAGTATCAGTTTTGAAGTTTCTAATTTATGCATTTACTGCTTGTTTGGTTTAGGCCATTTCTGTAGAGCAGCAAAGAGATGAAGCTTGGAGTCTAACAATTGTGAAGACAATAAATGCTTATCACCTCGTGGTTACAGTATTTGTTGCTTTAAGATGATAAGAAAGTATTCAATGAAATAAAGCATTTTGGATTGAAATTGGTAAAATGGGATTCTATTTCATCTCAGTCTGTAGCTCTCAAGTTAGCACTCATGATAATTTAGGTGGGTTTTTGTATGAAGGGGTGTACTTGTTTTTGAAACAGAAAAAAAACAAACCAGAGAGTATGGGATTAGGCTGCTGTCAAAATCCTTGATCAAAACAAACACCTGTCATTATCTTCAGACTCTCCTGCAGCTAAGTTTGGTGTATTTGTGATCCCAGCAAAATGAGGTTCTGTAGCCTTTTCTGAAACTTTTCCATTACCAGTACTTGGTAATTATTTGTCCTGTTCTCAGAAGCGAATGTTGGCCTTTGATACAAATTGGAGAGGATGGCTGGGGAAATGGATTTACTGAAATGAGAAGTGAGCTCATTGTCTACAGATTGAAATGGGAAGAGGTCCCCAATAGATGTACATACTGAGTTTCACTTACTGGCACACAGGTCTCATTCACAAATGCAAGTAAAACAGATTCTTCTTTTCCGCTACAGTTTCCCTTTCAAATGTGTATCACCCAATGCACAGAATGCACTAATGAGCCTTACAGCCTGGCACCTGAAGAATAATTAAAAATTCAAGGGTCTTGTTCAGGTTCTAAGCAAATTTTGCATCCATTTTATAAACATAATCACAGTATTAGTAAAGGCAAATTTGTTACTACCAAAGACATAAGCAGTTGCCCTATAAATCACAATTTTTTTGACCCACGGCAATGGGCTGTTGCTTCAAGAAGTCAGATGAGCACAGACTGGAACATGCTCTAAAGGTTCAGTGATGCTGGCAGTCTGGAATCCCTCATGAGTCTTGAACTTCATGAAGAGCAGAAAAGTTCATTACTATACTTCATTAATATAGTCAGGTATTGCCTGACTATATTAAAATATCTGTACTTCAGAAGTAATGAGTTTGAAGTCCTTCAGAGTACACAGGAAAGAATCTAGCTGCACAGGGGACTTACAACTGAGCTGCTGGATAAAAAGGGGCTTGTGGAGGGAAGAGGCACGAACCATACCATTATTCTCTCCCCATGTTCCCATTTGTGTCACTTTAATGTGGAAGTGAAATCTGAACTTTATTTTTGGAGAAGAGAGGTTTGAAATCTTCCCCCAGCAACAGCTTCAGGTGTGAAGGCAAACAGACAGGATCAACAGTGCAAAGTGCTTTACCCTCCCTGAGGTGCCAACTCAAAGTACATCCCTTTCCCAAGCATTTCTTTTGGCTGCTTCAGGCTATACATGCTCCCCACTGTAAAAGCCATGTAGTGAAACATACCCAGCAGAGCAGAGCATTTGCTCAAAAGCTGCAGAATCTTAACAGGCAATCCAGGCCTAATTCCCAACTTTGATCTGCCCCAAGATCCTCAAACATATGTACAGTTACCTCACTGTCTGCAACTGCAGAATCCTGCCACACTGTAGAAGTCATACTCCGCTCTCATGAGACCTCATCTGCAATACCGCATTCAGCTCTGGGTCACCCAGCAAGAGGAGGATGTACATGCTCAAGTGAGTCCAGAGGAGAGCTGTGAAGATGATCAGAGGAGCAAAGTTCCTCTCCTATAAAGACAGGCTGAGTTGGGCTTGTTCAGGCTGGAGAAGAGACGGCTCCAGGGAGACCTTAGAGCAGCCTTCCAGTATCTAAAAGGGGGCTACAGGAAATCCAGAGAAGGACTTTCCTGTCTCATTTTGAGATTCATCTACCAAAGTAGGGACTTGGTGTCAGTTTCTGATTTCTAAAATCACTGAGTTGTCTAGTTACTTGTACAGTCAGCAGCATGAATTAGAGGTGGAGTGCCAAATCTGGTCAGCCCAAATATGCTCTACCAGTAAAAATGCCCTGAAGGAAAAGGTAGGTAGATCTATACATCCTTCCAGAATGCTAGAGTATTCAGACCACCCAGTCAGTCAAGGATATCCGATTTCGATGCATCATGGGCTTCCAAGATTCCAGCTAGATTCTCTGTAAAGAATGAGGTCAGCAACTTTGTACATGCTCAGCAGCACAGGTGGAGACTATGGGAATGTGCAGATGCAGACGTAGGTAGCTGGCTCCTCAAACAGCGAGATGGCACCTAAATACATTTAAAGACCTGAATCACCATCAGTGAACGAGGGCTATAAACTTCTCAGTAACTTAGAGTTTCTCCTGTAAAAATAATTAAAATTTAAGTATCCTTGGATACTTTCTCATCAATTATAAAAAGAACCGACTGACAATGAAAAAAACAAAAGCTATCCTCTCACCAGTTACCATCGCTTCCAAGCTGCTTAAAGACACTAGTCTCATGTGGGGAAACTCATATTCTGCAGATTTAGATGCACCTGTTATGAAAATAAATACACCTCGTATCTTTCAAGCAATTTATTTCCATACCAGTTAGAAAAACAAAATTAACTCTGAAGAAAATAATCTTCAGCCTCATTCCAGAAGAATTATAGCTCCATCCTCAACACTGTATTTACCTTTACATACTAATTTCAGTAATCTCCATTCAGTGAATGATTAGGACAGCAAAGAATCCAAAGAATCTGCAGGGGATTTCTATGTGGTTGCACACCACATATGTCTGTCTGATGTGAACGACTGGAATGTTAATATCAGTTTAAATGATGAAGCCCTTAAATGATTCAGTTAAATGCCTGCTTTAGCGAAAGCTTTGTTTGCAAAAAGGTCAGGAACATTTCTTATGCACTGACGGTCATTTATGTTTTAGACCTCCAGCCAGTGCCTGCAAATTGGCAGGCCCACCCCACAGAGTTCCAAAAATGTCCTTCTCTGTTCGTAGAGCAGCTTCCAGCGGTAGCTCTCTTCCCACTGCCACCACCTCTTTTGCAGCCTGAATCACGCTGGCTGGACCCTCTGTGTACTGACTTAGCCAGACTCGGGCTTCTTCTAGTGCTCCAGCTTCATCCGAGGATGAGAGTGTCTCCTCCGAAAGCCCAAGGTGCAAAGCCCTCTCAGGGTCCACCCTGGTAGCCCCACTGAGGAGCTGGAGGGCAGCCCTGATGCCAACGATCCGCACCAGCCGGGCACCTCCTCCCCAGCCTGGCACCAGACCCATGAGCTTATGGACAAATCGAATTTCACTGCCAGGTGTCATCAACCTGCCAATGAAGAACAAACACACAGAGTCAATTTATGCATCAACTTCCATTTTCAGCTCAACGGTACTCAATTTTCTATTTTTTCCTCCCCTCTGCCCCCAAAGGCTGATGGTACAACTTGACAGCATGCTGATTACAGCCAGAGCTGGAGTACCTTAGTTTTTACAACATCCCGTGCCTCAGCTGCAGCTTTTGGCCTTCAAAATGAGATACAAGCTGCCACAAGTAAAGATGCTCAGTGCCCACACTGACACTTGTAGTCGGTTCTAAGTTGCGTTTGAAAATAGAATTGCAGTCATAGGGCATGTTTCACTTACAGTGCCAATGCTGCCTTGCTAATTCATGCCTAAAACAACAGGGGTTTTGGTAAAACTCAAGCATACTAATGCACAAACCCTATTTCTCAAGTGGATGGATCGTGATCTTACTACTGACTACTGATCTGCACTGGGGAAGTTCTGTCAGCACCCTGGTGCTTTATTTATAGCACAGTCGATTTGGTTTTTGTTCCATACTTTAGAGAGTCCATGTGAGTTTGATTTCTAACTGCTCGATCCAACAACTCATAGCTCATAACATAACAGAATTGCTCTATAATCTATTGCTTACAGTGTGCAACAGAACCTCTCCCCTACAGAAGGTAGAGTCACATTCCTCTTTTCAAAGATTTCACATCTTTGCTTCTTTTCTACAGTCTGTCACCTCCCTAATTTAACAACTCACCCTAGGCCTGATTAAGCCCTCTCCTTGAAGGAGCAATGCTGCAGCATTGTACTGTCTCCACACAAGGTTCACACTGACACACACATTAAGTTAGTGGGAAAAGCCTCTAGAAATAGAAGCATACAGAATAGATGTATGGAAACAAACTAGACTTGCTTTTTCTTATGATGGTACTCTGCAGCGTGGTTGCTTGCTGCTGTTTGTAAGACAAATTACACTTGTGAAGTAGATTAGCTTCTACTTCAAGCACTAATTGGCTCTCTGAAGATAAGTCTTGTAATACTGAGACCTACACACAAGTCTGTTTCCTAACAATGCAGTTTTCCATAGTGAAAATACCAAGATGAACAGCTTTAAAAGGGGAAAGAATAGGAAAACCTTTAAAAAATGCAACTACTTGTAAGAACTCAGAGTTCCCAAATCCACTTAGTTATCATTAATTGTAAGTTTGCTTGGTTGCTTTTTTCTCAACCAGAGCACTATCAGCATCCATGACATACTATAAAGCTCCAGGGCTGAAGAGCTTACACTTTATCCCAGACCCAACACAATGCACAAAGGCAACAGCTGACATGCCAGATTGCATGAAAGCCTTTTTGTAGAGACAGTGGAGGAAGGCTGCATGACAAAAGGAAGAGAACAATGTATTGCAGGCTTTTAGCTAACATGAACAAGTGCTTCCCAAACCCAGCAAATCCCAGGGAGCTCAGGTCTCTCATCTCCAAGAGGAAGACCCTGCAAGTATTGCAAAACTCCTTCACTGTCTCAGCTTACTTTGCAATTTGCTGGCACCCAGTGTCCCATTGGGAAAGCAATAACAAAAACATTATTAAGGGTTTAATTCTAGCTGTGCTGAGTGATGTGAAGCATTTTAAAAGAAGCAGTCATATGCAGCTAGGCATCTTGATGTAGACAACCTGTAGGCAGTCTCATGAGACTGACACTGCAGGTCAGTAAGGTTGAATCTCAAACTGTCCCAGGCACCTGGGGCCAGGCCTTAAGGACAGGCATTTCAGTGGACATCTTGAGGGCAGCGTATGGACTTATCTGGGTCAGCACAGTCTGAAGTTCTCGTGGGAAGTCAAATTTTGCATTCCAAGGACAGCTGACCCATCAGCACCAACAAGGAAAAAGTTGCAAACATTTAGTATGTGGGAAAGGCTCTGCTACCCTGCGGAGTCCTCACCTCCCTCTCACAAAATGGAACCGAGCATAATGAAAGGAAAATAAATGACTGACAGCTAAATCCACAGAGAGGCTGTGAGGTTGCAGCTTCCAGAACCTCATTGGGATTCACTTCTCCCTAGAAAACTCCTTTGAGCAAGCTCCATAGAAAATACTGAGATGGTCAGCGGAAGGTGACTAGCGGAAGGACTACCTTCAGGCTTAAGAAAGGCATGGAACTGGATGATCTTTAAAGTCCCTTCCAACCCAAACCATCCTATGATTCTAAGTCACATCATTTCTTACAGAAACCACACTCTCTGTTAGGTATACCTCTTCCCATGCTCAAGGAAGCAGTGGAAACCTGAGCTCAGATCTGAAGAAGTGCATGCCACTGCCAAGCTAGCCTGGAATCAGCCTCTGAACATCACCAGCTACAACCTCACATAAATATTTCCCTTTTTATTTTATGAAAGGAATTTAGTCTACCTTCTAGGACATGACAGAGCTGATCTCCCATTAGATGAATTTATGTAAGAAAAGTACATCAAGAATTACTAAACATAACGAGGCAGACATCAAAAAGCTGATAAGACCGAAGCCCTATTCCATTTCTGAGCTGTTATACCTTACTCACTTAATCCTGCCCTACCTAGGACAGAATAGTAGATGAACACAAAATAAATCCTGATTTAACTGAGTATGCCTGTTCTTGTCTTCCAGGTCAAGGGAATTAAAATCTGTATTTCCTGTATCCCAGGGGAAGGTTATACCACTGGGCTCCTAGACACATGCCTTCCCTGCCTAAAAAAAGCAGAAAATCTGTTACATGACCATACTGAAAAAAAATCTTTATTAAACATAATTAATGTACAAAGTATCTGGAGATCTTATAAGCACAGAAACCTCCTGTGGAAACATAAAGGGCAGCAAAATCCTTACAACTTAAACTGGAAATAAGAGGTTAAGGGAATAGAAGCATCAAAGTGCAGCTGAAACGTTCTTTAAGAACACTATAATTCCATGTTACAAGCACTACAACCCCCCTAAGAGGAAAGCACAGCCACCATGGGCTACATCCAATTTTGGGTTAGTCATCTAAAGCAAACAAGAGCTACAGCAAATGTTTGTGCTATACATATTAAAATGTTCTCAGACCCACTAAATGTTACAAACCCTCCACCTTTGATCGGAGAATTCCTTCACTCCATGACATCTCATTGTACCCACAAACTACTGGCTGTCATGTCACATCTCATCACATCACTGGCAACACACGTGAGGAGAAAACCTTGTTTGCCACTCACAATGCAACTGAACAAATCCTACCCTTAAATAGGTACAATTGCTTCCTCAAAGATGGCTCTTGCTGTGAGCTAACAGCTATGCTTCCCTTTCTTAGAGTATTTCCCAGCTACTTGAACCTGGAGTATATTCAATAAAAGGTGCAAATACAAAAAGAAAAACAAAAACGTATTTTCTCAGCTTTCCATACCTCCTTTTTATAGTTACTGATGTTACTGAACTGGATAAAACAGGTAAAATCAGTTCCCTGGGCAGCATTTAGATTATGTTAAGATCCGTGCTGGCCCTTACCTCATCACTTCCTGAACCTCGGGGTTTGAATTATGTTCAGTATTCTGACAGGGCAAAGGCACAAATGAAATTTCCTAGGGAGGGACAAATACCATCCTCTATTTTACACATTTTAAAAGCTCCTACCATTATGCTTCAGAAACCCATGATGTAAAAAATGGATGCTTGAAACACTAAACATGTCAACAACCTGGATTTTGTTCCCATCCCTGCTTGATTCAGTGTCATGTAAGGACACAGCTCTTGACTTGCAATCTTTTCCTCTTAGCTGGCATGAGATTGGCACACCATGGAGGGAGGCTGCTGGCATCACACAGGGCTGCAGCACCTGGTTCTCAGCTTGGGAAAGGACCATTGCACAAGTAGTCAAGCACTGCTTCTACTGCACACTGTCCTGAACAGCTCATGTAGTACACACTGCAGTATGGAAACTTCCAGGCTTACTGCCTTCTCCCCATTTTTTAGCATGGCAGGTGGCCCTGCAAAGATTTAACATGTACCTAAGTGCTCAATCCACCTCTGGATACCCGCGTTCCAAATCTTAAAGTCAGAAAGATACATCAGATATCATGTAGCTTCCCATTTAATGTGTCTAAAATCTATCCTCCCCACTATGCACAGATGTTAAAGCACATAAAAGAAACTACAGAACGTCCTTAGCATTACAATACAAACTCTTGAGGCCCCATATATGAACCCTCCTTGACAATTTGTTCCAAATCTCATTCCTACTTTCTCCAGAATCTTTTAACAGCAAAAGTAATCCCTCAGTATAGCTCTAAAAACAAAAATCCTCACATTGACATCTTCACAAAGCCACAGAAAACTTGAAATTAAGAGTGCTGACTGAAATTAAGGCTGCAGTTCATGCCTGCAGAGACCTAACCTGGAAACCTAGATACTGATAGTTAATTATGAGACAACATTGTATTCTAATAGTTACATCTTTTCTTGTATAAGTATTTGGTCCCTCAAAATATTCTTAGGACCAGAAATCTTACTTGGAAAGCTAGGAATACTTTCATCAGTATTTAATTGCAGAGTGTACAGGGGTTTCTTTTTAATTAAAAAAACCCCAAACACCTAAATTTAGCCTTGTTCAATATTCCAATAAACAAGCCTTCTGTTGTTATTACAGAAACTCACCTTAAACCAACTGCATTAACCACTCATTTTTGCAATAAAAATGAATTCTGAAGGAGCAAGGTACTGTGGGAAGAATATTCTGCAGAAGAAATATGCAGTACTACACTAAAATAATTTAGCTAGTCAGCAAAGCTGCTGATGCATAGTTTCCAGCCCTGACTTCAATTTTTGTGACAGATGCTGTTAGAATTAGACCCTCAAGAATAAGGTGGTCTCCTTCAAAAAGCAAGTTGGGACTAATTATTCTGCCTCTGCCTATCCAGTGCAGTGTCTCGTCACTATCTTTGTCACTACACCATCAAATTACCTAGGTACTCTGTAAAGGGATTTGCTAGACAAAAGAGCTAAAGATTTTTCTGAAATTCAGTTATCCCACTACACACTATCACCAAACCTTCACCCCCCATCCCAATTCACTGAATATATTAGCAAGTGGATTCATCCTGGGAACAGCTAGTCGTAATTTCACTTATCTTTCAATATCACTTGATTAACTGGATAGACTTTAAAGGATCAAAAAGCCCTGATTAAACATTTAATCAATAACTCCTTGCTAATTATATTTAGCAGATTTTTGAACTGCAGTGATGCAGTCAATATTGGCCAGCCATGACTGTTCCATGTTCTCCCAGCACGGCTTGCTGGTATTAATTCACCTTGCTCCTCTCCCATATCTTTTCTCTCATGGAGAGCTTCTTCTGTTTCTGCCCTATGCAGAGAAAGAAGACCATTAGGCATTACAGGAATTGCTGCTTCAGAGCTGTGGCAACATGAAGTGAGACTTCCAAAGTGTAAAACTGTCAAAACTAAAGCTTTTGGTGATAGTCCATGCGCATTGGCATCATAAAAACAAACCCCCAAGGTTTTGCTCTCCCTGGAAATCCTTTAGTCAGAGTCACTTGACAGATGCCTAAAGAATGTAAAAATGAAGACAAAATGGTTTAAAAGAGTTTGGGGAAACGATGCTCCTTGTACATATCTTTGAACAATTGCAGGAAGCTGCTCTACAATCCCAAATTTCAATAAGGTAAGAGAAGACCATACACATTAATGATCTTTCCTGTCTATGAGTTTTAATCTGTAACCTTTACTACAGGAATGCAACCCTTACTACAGGAAAATTGAAAGAATTAGGTCCAGCTATATTTTAATAAGCCCATCAGAAAGTCACTCATCTCAAATCCTCTCAGTGATCAAAACACCCCCAAACACCAAACTCAATATACCTTCTTTACATGAGGCTTAAATAAAATAAAATGATACCCAAGAACCAAAATGCAAAAAATCCTACCAGCCTCCCAAGTTCCGAGCGTTCTAGGCACGCTTTGAAACTCCATGTCAAAGGAATAGGCTTGATGCCAGCCTAAGAAATCTTACCAAGATGAGAGCTCACTTTTCTCACAGCTCATTTCAAATTGCCTTACAGATTATATGCAATTTTATTTATAGTTACTGAATTATTTTGTAACACTCTTAGCACATCCATTTCCCTGCCACTTGCAACAAAAGCCAAGAATCAAGCACTAGGGAAAGTCTCAAGTCTCCCCAGCACATGCTGCCTTTACCACCACCTACCTACCTGCCTTTGCTGCCCTCCAGTCAGATTTTCCAATACATTTTATGAAACCCTAAGGATCTAGGTCAAAATCACATAAAAAATCTCATGAGAGCTCACCTGGAGTATTGTATGCAGTGCTGGTGTCCTCAACATAAAAAGGACATGGAGCTGTTGGAACAAGTCCAGAGGAGGGCCATGAGGATGATCAGTGGGACTGGAGCATCTCCCATATGAAGACAGGCTGGGAAAGTTGGGACTGTTTAGCCTGGAGAAGAAGAGGCTGCATGAAGACCTCATAGCAGCCTTCCAGTATCTGAAGGGGGCCTATAGGGATGCTGGGGAGGGACTCTTCATTAGGGACTGTAGTGACAGGACAGGGAGTAACGGGTTCAAACTTAAACAGGAGAGGTTTAGATTGGATATAAGGAAGAAATTCTTTACTGTGAGGGTGGTGAGGCACTGGAATGGGTTGGCCAGGGAGGTTGTGAGTGCTCCATCCCTGGCAGTGTTCAAGGCCAGATTGGATGAAGCCTTGGGTGGCATGGTTTAGTGTGAGGTGTCCCTGGTTATGGCAGGGGGGTTGGAACTAGATGATCCTTTCCAACCTTAACTATTCTATGATTCTATGATTATTTTCTTGAGCAAGAGTTAATGTTCTTCTGGATTTGCACTTCCCAGAGAAGAGCAGATGGACCTAAACAACAAGAGATACACTTTTCAAAGGAAACCTTTAAACAACCATTTATAGCATGGCTCAATCATGTTTTTGCACATCACCCAGAGACAAATGACACGCAGAAGAAAGAACAAATTAATATTTTCATATAAAGACAAAAAACGTGTTTAATGACAAAATTCTGAAAAGTAGGGTCTTGGATCAAAAAAAAAGGAAGAGGTAGGAACAAGAAAAGAGTTGAAGGCAGAGATGGAACACAGAGACATCAGAACAGAAACTGCTAAACAGACATGAGCCATTTTAGGAGGAATATGGTCTCTGAGAGTAAATAGGAGCTGAAGGTATGGATAACTCCACCATCTACTCCCCAAACACTGGGACATTCAATGGAAGATGAGCCTCCAAAAGCAATAGAGTCAAGTCAAAGAGGCTGCGTGCTTACGGATTTCAAAGGAAGCCACTCCAGGGAAGAACCACAAAAATATTGTTACTTAGAAAGAGATCCTTTAGATAACAGGAGTTAAACTGTAACAGGCAAATACAGAAATCTGCATTCCCCAAAACCCAGCATCTAATGAAAAGCAAAGTCTGCACTGAAAAAAAATAATAAAAGGCCTATCTGCAGCAAAAAGCAGCAGAGCACATGGTCTGTGATCTGGCAAGCCCCAGGGTAAAACTGGTGCAGACATGACTGTGTAAGAATAACCAGAGAAGTGAAAAAAGGTTTATTTCTTAAGCACTTTCCTGATCAAAGGAAAGTAGCTAAAAGAGGGCCAGACAGACTATTAATTTGAGAGAGGGATTATGGAAGGAAAGAAACACAGGGAAATAAACTGCTGCTAACACACTGCACTGGGAACAGGGCAGCTTGAGACAAGGTAGGCAGGACCTCCCACAAGTTTCCTGCAGGTGATTCTCACTGTCATACTGGCTGCCATACACACAGATAGCTCTTCCAAACTTATTCTAGACCAGATTTTCTCAAAGTCAGCTACGGACAATTTTACCCAGCAGACCTGCATTAGGGGTTTTAAATCTATTTTCTCACCTCAGGCTTGACACTTTCTTACCTGTGGCCTCACAGAAGCTGTAGAGAGAAAAACATGCCATGAAAAGCTACATTACTCCTTGAAGGGATAAATGAGGTTGAATATTGGAAATTACAGAAAGTCCTTTTTCTGTAGCAGGAAAGAAAAATTGAATTAGGTGACAGATCACAGGGCAAGAAATAGGGATCCAAAAAAAAGCATGACTGATTAAAACTCCACAGCAGTATTAAAGGAAGTAAGATGAGCTTTCCTCCCCCTCCATCACTTTGCAATAAACTGACAGAAAATTATTTGGTCAAATTGCAAAGCCAATCTGCCCCATTTCCCAGGATAGCACTTCTTGGGGTCCACATGCAATGCTCAAAGGGAAATCCTGCAGCTCAGGGCACTATCCCCCAGCAGTGGTGATAGGGGATGGTCAGCCCTATCTAAGAGGGCTGTGGGGATGGAGAGAGGGCTGGCCCAGGGCTCACGCAGCCCTCCCATCACCACCATGCAAGGCAGCAGTTGCTGCTTGCACACACAGCACAGTCCCTTTGCAAGCTGCAATGTAGCGCAAAAGCTGTTTGAGCCACACAGTGTTCCCTCATCCCCCCTCTCATGCTGCAGCATTCAAGAGAGCTGAGGAGATCCAGGAAACAACAGAAATGTAAATTAAAAGGCTTTTCCCAACTGGAAAAGACACAGATTTTTACAATTACACAATTAGCAATAAAGAGTCCCAAGTCCCTGGTTGCTGCCTCAGGTCTGTTTGACAACACCCCTGTGCACACATGGGAAGGAGCAGCATGGCTTTACAAAGGCACACAAGGCTCATACCACAATTTAAGAGCACACAGAACCAAGAGAATAAAACAGATAATTACACCTGGGAGCTATTAATTCCCTTGAAGTGCGTAGTATAAACTCTGTATACAGCATGAATCATCAGAGCCATAAAGCGGGAGTAAAGCCCAATTGTTAAAAATGCCTGAATTCCTCCTTTCTCCCCACAGCTGTACAAAAGCAATCCATGGGGTACCACACCATTTCTCTTTCCCTGCAAATGACCAGTGTCTCACTAACTTTCCTCCTCTTCCAGTTCCCAGTTNACCGTTTGAAAGCTTAGAGTTCCCTGCAAAGGACGAGCAGAGTGCTTCCCTCCTCGCTCTTCGGCTCTGGCAGCAGAGGCCAAACGTTCGTGCTCTACTCCGCTGCTGCGCAGCCAACACCTCCACCCCAGAATTCCCGTTATAATGGACTTTTAGGTATGAAAGTAAAGAACGAGGGCAATGCGGCTTGTACCGTTTG
>NDXB01015012.1:0-18955 GCA_002631895.1 Agapornis roseicollis | reverse complement strand
GGTTGGAACTAGATGATCTTAAGGTCCTTTCCAACCCTAACTATTCTATGATTCTATGACTGACAAGCTGAACCAATTCCACACCAACAGTGTGCAAGGACAGTTCTGTGGCAGGTACTGTTTCTGTGGCCTAAAAATTTGTGTGTTTGCTGCTCAGACCCTGTGGCAAGCTTCTTCTAGAGATTTGCTTTTCTCTGCAGGTGCTCAGAAGGTTATTACAGACATGACTACTCCTTCCCAACGTGCTGATGCTTTGGGGAAGCTGGGTCTTTGCTTTGGAATAGGCATCGTCATTGGCTCTTTCCTAGGAGGTGTCCTCTCCACCAAATATGGGTGAGTGCCCCACTTGTTCAGTGTTGGCTTTGTTGCAGCCATTGAAGGAGCTGCTAAGGGGTATTTTGCTTCTTCCTCAGCTTTTGATGACATCTTACTGCTGGTGGCAGTAGAGGATCATACCAGAACTCAAAATTTTGCTTTCCTTACTGCTACAAAGAACTACTTCCATGATTTTTAAGGTGACCTTGTTTAAAATCTCCTCTTCTGTCTACTTAAAGTGATTTAAAAACAAGTTGGATTGGGAAACGGAGTCTGTCTGTCTCCTGGTTGTTCTCTTTGGGGCTGAGTGTGCCTGCTTTTAAGAAACAGTGTTGTACAACTGAGAAATGGAAATAAGGAGCAGTGTGAAACTCGTGGGGAAATTGATGCACTTGGGGGACGCTAGGGAAATGGGAAAACAAGTCTGGGACAGTGGGGGAAATGAGTGAGGAGGTCTAGCCCTGTCACAGGAAGATGAAGCCCATGCCTGCCATTTCCCTGCTTGCTTTGCACAGTCTGGCACATTGTAGCAGGCTGACACTTTCTCTTATGTGCAATAGGAAAGAAATGCCTGATTTTACTGAATGTACCAGTATCTGTTCATTATTAGTAGAGGAAGCACAAAAGGTGTGGTGTGTCAGAGAACTTTGCAGACAGGGTAGTACACGTGGCTGTAATCTTCCTTCCCAGCATCTCTCTAGTGGGGAACAAAAAAAGACCAAACAAAAACCCTTGTGAATTTTTGAGCATTTATTTTCCTCTGCTTCTTTTATTATGGACACTTGCTTCTACAGAACCAGGTGAGCATGGAAACAACTTTTTTCAAATTTTGTGAGCATTAGAGCTGTGCTACAGTGTAGAATAGTGGTTGAAAATCACTAGGAGAAGCTCTGCGTTTAGTGAATCTGCCTTGTCACTGGCAAGGGTCGGTCAGTGTCTCTGGCAGGGGTCAATGTCCACTAGATATCACTGTGGGCTCACCCACCAGTGTTCCTGACACTGCCTCTCACCACCATGGTGATCCAGTCCACCTTACCAGCCTATGTCCCGCCTCCCTTTCTTTGTACTGCAATACTATCTTGTTAAAAATCAACTTTCATGAACTCCAGGCTGTGAAGTTAAATGTCATTGATTTATTTAGTTATTTTTTTCTCATGATCTTTGTCCTAGTGCTGTAAGTACCATGGACTGTATGAGGTGATATGTGCTTAGGGCATGCTCTGTTATAGTGTTAGGCGTCACACATTGCTCCCTGAACCCTGTTGCGTGTCCACATGCATTTGGGTGCTGCAGAAATACTACTTTGCGTCTCAAATCTTTGCAAAGGTTAATGATTAGAATACTTTAACCTTGCCACTTTAGGGAGTAGTCCCTGACAACTCTGTTTGCTGCTATACCTTGGCAGCATTGGGTCAAATTAATTGCTGCAGACAATCTCAGGAGTTTTCTTTATCTCATTTGAAACCTGAAAGGTTTTCATTAATTATTTTGTGGTTGGTGGCTGTTCTGTGTTTGCGAATTGACCCAAAGATGGCTAGGAGGATTAATTTTGTAGTTGAATATATTGCACAAAATGAAAACTGGGGAGGTACATAACAGATAATTCAGGGTTTTAAAGTTTTTATAGCTATTGATGCTTGGATGAGGTTTTAATTAGTATTATTTTTAATCAAATACAGTGATTGTATCCCTTCTGTATGTCAACTGTCTGAAAAGAAAGGTTACCTCAGTTCCCACCTTAATCTTTGATTATATGCCCATATATAAGAATTGTTATCTAGCAAAAAATTACGGGTTTCACTTTCCAGTGTGTGCATCAGTTTCTGGTTTAAGGAAAAATCAGTAGTGGTAGAGAATCCCCTGTTTCAATTCACGATTTAGGGATACTTGAATGCATCCCAGCGTTTGGATGTTGGGACTTGATGCTGTCAGACAACAGAATGCTTCCAGACTCCCCTTATTTTGGAAGCTTCTGGCCTTTACACTAGTGCTTGCAACATAACACTGAGGAAAATGAATGTTGGTGGTAATTACAGAAAAGTAAAGGACCTGCGCTTGGAAAACTACGTAGCTTTTGACTTTCTCATCACAGTGGGTTATTTCCCTTGCATCCGGCGGGGGGCAGCTTCGGCTCGCAGTTCATGCTTGACTGCAGGAGCATCCATCCCATCTCGGTGATTTCGGGGCTGGCTCTTCCGTCCTGAAGCAGTAATAGGGAAAGCAGCCTGTCTGCCGGCAGCATTTCGTTTTCTGCATGAGGATCTGTGCATCCTCGTGGAAGGGTGGTAGGAATTCCCATTAAAAAGGGACAAAGCCCAATGCACTGGCAGGATCCTTCTGGACCACCCTGACATGCAGAAGGGGCTGATTGGATTTTATAAGCAGCAGCCTGAGGCTGAGAAGATCACTCTGGATGTTTGGTAGCAACCTTTGATGCAATTAAATCCCACCTTCCCTTTGACACTGTGCTGAGCTCTGCCGGATTTCTGTGCAAAGAAAAGGAGGTGCAATCTACTGAGTTTTAGCCTTTTGGCTGATTCTGTTGGTGAGTGGGCAGGTGAAGACAGCTCCATGCCACCCAACAGCCTCCAGAGCATCCCCAGCACCTCTGACTGTGTCTGAAGCACTAACCTGGAGGGAAAGCAGTGGGTGTTGCATTATGGTCATACCCGAGGCTCCTTGGCCTTGTTGCCATATCCTGCAGATTGGCTGTTAATCATCCCTCTCTGTTTGCCACATTTGTACAGGAAGGTTCCAGCTGTACTTGGAACTGCATAATTACTTCCATCTTTTTCACAGAAGAATGGCTCATTCTCCTTCCTCTGAAAATAAGCATTTCTGCTATGTCATGGAAGAGCAAAGCCGAAGATTTCTGTCCAGTCTGTGTTCTTTGCTTTCCCTTACCACAAAGCTGGCCAGCTTTCTCCGTCTGTTCACAGCATTATTCATACATTAACAGTGGTTTGTGTACAAGAGACAGGGCAGAAACCAGTCTCAGTTCCTCAGCTGATGTCATTTTGGTATTATGCCACCATATTGTATTTACCATTGATGCATTTGACCTAAGGAGCCAGTTTGTTGTTTTTATTGTTGGAATAATATTTACCAACTGTTATTTATTAAGGGAGCCCCAGGGAAGTTGAATGGCTTGTTTTGATTTGCATAGGATTTTTTTGGATGTTGGATCCTGATCTCCACTCCTAAGCTGTAGCCTCTGTCTCCAGCCCTTCCTCTTCCTCTGTCTGAAGTACTATACTTTTCCCCCATGCTTTCCAAAACTTTGAATGAAGGTGTAGCAAATGAATTGTGACTTTTAGACCTGGATATGTTTCATCTATGGAAGCGTGGCTTTTCCTTTTTCAGTTAAAGGAGCTGCTTGCCATATGGCTTCAACTTACTAAATTTAACTGCTGGAGACCTTGCTCTTAATATATAGCCCTGTCCACTTGCCTCTGTAGAGACGGTGCATACAGTTGCGAAAAACACACTTTTTATGGGTAGGGTGATGGTCAGGCAAATTTACACCACATGAGGATGAGGTTTAAACCAATTTATTAACACAAGCAGTTGCAATGTTAACCATTTGGAAAGTGTTTCCATGTTTCTATGTTGGATTTTTTATTTTGGGTTTCTTGTTTGCTTTTTAAAAAATTAAATAAATAAAAAATGTTTTCTGGTCATTGGATTGGATTGTAAATATAAAATACCTAGCTTGAAAATAATGCCTGTAGACCAGCCAAGGTCCCCAGGTTCTGATAGTCTGCAAACACCATGCCAGCTCATGCACAAAAGGTGGCTAATAAAAGGGGCTCTGTTTGCTCCCTGCAAATGTTGCCCCCTCCCTGTACATTTAGTGCAAGGCTGTTAGGGAACCACAGGCTACGGATGAGTGTGTGCCCCTGAAGAGAACTGATTTGGTATTTGTAGTAGACTTTCAAGGCAGCGCTGTGGATGAAAGGTGAAAGAAGAAGCCTGGATTAGTCTTTGAAAGTGGAAAGATGACCCCAGGTAGCTAATTACAGAGATTTCATCCTTTCTTCTGGGACTATGATTAATTGCATTTGGCTTCTTTCTTCTTTCCTTCTAACAAGGACATACAGAAGCTTTACTGCATGACCCAAGATTTGTTTGCTTTCTATGGACAAGGAGAGGTTTCTTCAGTTTAGTGTCTTAGCTGTAGGCTTAAATCTTGTGGAGCAATTATTCTTTTGAACTTGGGATTTTCCTGGTGTAACCCCTTCAGTTTCTTATTTAATATTATTACAGCAGGCTTTGGGGATAGTCTTTTTTTTTCCCTGGCTGTGCTATTATCCTTCTTCCTTAAGGGGAAAAGAAGGAGATTATTCACCTGGAGTAGGGAATTGCATTTCTTTTCAATAACCCATTTGAACAATGTACACTGGCAGGGGATTTCTCATCGCTTTACAGAACAGTGGAAAAAACTGTGGGTGTTAAATGGCTGAAGGCTGGGAGCCGGGAAGGCGGGTGGAATATGGCAAAGGGTGAGAGGGCTGTGCTCCATTTCAGGACAAAGCGGGGCATTCTGCTGCTGGGAGCTGCTCCTGCTGCCTTCCAGTAGAAGCTGTGGTATGTCTCTGACTGGGATGATGTTGATCAGCCAAGCAGCATGGATTGGTGATGCTTGTACAGTCATCCTTTGTCCTTTGTATCAAGGGACATTGGAGAAAGGGAGGCGGTGTCTGTCATCCACAAGCTGCAGTGTGGTCTGTTACTGTTGGTAGAGCTGTGTGGTGCCTTGGGAGAGAATAGCAAATGGGCTGTTTGTCAAGGAGGTGGTGGTATGGGGAAGGCACAGAGGACCACAGTTGTGCCCTTCTGGATCCAGAGATTCTTTTTTCCTTTACCCTACATAACAACAATTTTAATTTTGGAATCCATGGTCCCAAAAATCGTCTGTACAGTCTATGTTAGCCAGGTCTGGATAGAAGATCATGCACATTGTCTCTCCACATCTTGTTGGTTGAGGGTTCAGGCCTAAGGCTTCTCTTTCTCCTCTATTCCCAGTGTCGTGGTTTAAACCCAGCTAGGCAGCACGTTAACTCACTCCACCCCACCCCCCTCCCCCGGGCCCTCCGCTCCCGGAGGAGTGGGAGGAAAGAAGAGCCGAAGAAATACGACCCCCACTGGTTCAGATAACAACAATTCAGTCACTAAGGTNACGGGTTCAAACTTAAACAGGAGAGGTTTGGATTGGATCTAAGGAAGAAATTCTTTCCTGTTAGGGTGGTGAGATGCTGGAATGGGTTGCCCAAGGAAGTTGTGAATGCTCCATCCCTGGTGGTGTTTAAGGCCAGGCTGGACGAAGCCGTGGGTGACATGGTTTAGTGTGAGGTGTCCCTGCCTATGGCAGGGGGGTTGGAACTAGATGATTTTGAGGTCCTTTCCAACCCTAACTATTCTATGATTCTATGAATTCAAGTGGAGGGCAGATGTGAAGGTTGTGATAAGGCATTGAAAAGTCTCTAATGCCTACTGGTGGTTTGAACAAAAAGCCATCAGTCTTGGATTTTTCTTTGTTCCCTCTTGTATTCCTAACTAATTCAAGACTGTAATTGTTCTCCCCAGGTAGACCTGGCTACAGCTTTTATTGCTGATGCAGGGGATGCAGACCTGGTTGGCAGAGTGGATACCTCTATGGGCTGGTGTCTTCTAGAGCTTTAAAAGCTTTACTTTTCCTGGGTGAGTTTGATGACAGGCAGCAGTGTGTACTCTGCTCCAACTTTTAACAGTGCAAATTTTGGGGGTTTGCTCTGGCTTTACATGTAGCAGTCAATCCTTCAGCTGAAATTAGGTGTTTGCTTAGAGGGAGAAAAGTAAAGACCTGGTGTGAGGCTTTCGAAGGCATTTAGAGTTCCAGGTACATGAAGAACCATATCTGTGCATTTTGCCACTTCTGAGCTGTTGATAAACGCAGCCCTGTGTGACTATGGATGCCTTCATCCCACCTCTGCCATCCACAGGAAGTGGTTATCTGCAATATAGGGCTGTCCTTTACCCAAGTAGTGGATGGAGCCAGCTGGGCACAGGGGCACCTGTGTCCTTTCCTCCCCACCTTTTTTGGGCTCCTCGCAGGTCCCAAGTCCATGTGGAGAAACTGGCCAGCCAAGTGGAGGAAGGCTGGTAGGGGGCATGTGCCCCCTGGCCCTGAGCAGGTACGATTTTGTCTGAGGATGTAACACAGACCTTCCTCTGTGTGGGGAGGCCGTATCTGGGGTGTGCAGGGATTTACAGATACATGCTTCACCCTTCTCTAATTGCTTTATGCAGAAACATACATCAGCAGAAACACTGAATTAACATCCATTTTTTATTTGTGCTGTGTATAGCTTTGCTGGAAGGCTAAACAACAAAGATTCTTGTAACATTGTGTTATTGTGGTCTCTTGAATGCTTGAGAGTTACAAATCAGGCAATTGTTTAATTGTGACACAGGAAAATGTTTTGGTAAATGCAGGAGGCTCAAGACTGGCTGAAAATGTCTGGGGCTCTCATTGTGTGCAAAATGTAATGTGTGCAGAGGAAATCTGCAGCATTCCTATGGCAAACCACAACAAGAAGCTCCATACAGCTCCAGCAGTTACAATTCTCATATAAATTATAATGGCTTAAATGTTATTTAAATGATAAACAGCTTTTACATTCCAGACATTGCTGTGATTCCAGAAGGTGGCTGTATAATACCAGCTGAATGAAATACTGCATATTGCAGGCTCAGTATGAGGCTTTATTTGTGTGTGTATCCAGTTTTGTCACATCTAGCATATTCTTTGGCTATAAACCTTGGACTTCCAGTGCACTGTGTATATCTTGGAGATCAGGGCTTCATCCATTAGCCAACAGTGAATCGTCTGGAGTTCAATCACACCAGCATGCCAGTAAGCTGAAGACACAACCACAGAGGCGGCAGAAGTATACACTGCTTTTGGGCTGTCACCATTGCTTGTTAGCCTATGCAGTTTTGCATGGACCCTACCAAGAAGCCAATGATACAACCACTCCTTTAATCAGTTTCCTACATATATGGCTGCATCACACTTGCTTACAAGTGTGGCTTGAGCACTAGGAATAATGATGAGTCCAGAGGAGATCATCCGTTGCCCAGGAGAGAGTTTACATGGCAGACCTGGGCTTTCACTTAGGGAAGAGACATTTTTTTCTTGCTGATTCTTCAATGTCCTAGCATAGTAGACCAGTAGAGGCTGGTGTCATTTGATGTCTTGGCTTGGAGGAGAAGGTCAGAGCCAGCCCAGCAGCCCTTCTCCACTGCATGGCAGCTGTTCATTGAAATTTGAGGGGCTTCTGTTTGCTCAGGAGAGATTTTGGGGTAGAGGTAGGCCATGGCCATAGCAGCACCTGGGCTATGACTCCAGAGGTGTGTCCTTTGGCTGAGCTGAGGTCATCCTAAGCAAGGTGCCACTCAGTGTGAGCAGGCATGAGAGGCTCCTTCCCTGACAAGATTCTGCTGGAGCCAATGAGACTAGATGGGCACAAAGAACTAAGCTTTCTCTTCCTATTTGAGCATGTTATTCTTGGTGTAACTCTCCTGAATTTGGGCCACAGTTTTTTTCCAAAACTCTTTTACAATTGACACAGTCTCTGCCCCATCTGCATATTTTGTTGTCAAATTCCAGCATTCAGAAATGTTCTGTTTTGGTTTAATTTTTCCAGAATATTAGAGAGGAGAAACTGCCCTGTGGTGAAACAATGGGACTGGCATCCAAGGGATGATAGAGTCTGACTCCAGCCTCCTCCACAGACTTCCTCTGTGACTTCAGGGAGGTCATTAAATCCCTCTGTTAGGGTCCCATCTGCAAGACACAGAGGATCTAATTCTTTTCCCTCATCTGAGTCTCAACCTCTTTTATTGTTTGCAGAGCATGAAAAGGGGCCTCAATATTAGCTGGAGCTTTGGGACTTTACCATTTAAAAAGTTAATAACAACCATCCATATTTCAGATAAAATGTCATTTTCAGTTTAATATGCTAACTAACAAAGACTTTACCAAAAGAATGAACAATAGCCTTTTCCATTTCACAAAATAATTTGCCAGGCAGAATAAGCGCACCAGCATTTTTATAAAAACAAATTATAAATAATTGCTTTTTGTAATTTAATACACACATAGAAAAAGCCAAGAGTTCAGCAGCCACCAGGAATCTGATTTCATTGCTGATTTGGACTGTCTCTGTTGTTTTTTATGAAAATCCCCCAAAGACTGTGCTATTTTGTAAACTAAACATGGCTCTTTCTTGCTGGCCATGTGGAGTCTTTTTCCATTCATTAGTGAGCTGCTTTCACAACTAGACAAAGGAATAAATCAGTCAACAAATATGGAAAATAATTTTGGTATTACCAGGCCGCCTATGCTCTTATTTGCTAAACTGTATAAATCTTTCACCAGACTACAAATGAGGCTGTTTCCCTCAGTGTCACGGTCAAGAGAAGAGAAGCATTAGGGTAGATCCTGTGGATTTGATGGCTCCCACCAACCATGGCTGGTGTTAAGCAGTTTCACTCATCATGGCAATTCAGCATTCCCACTGTTGGGGAGTTGCTTTGAGATAGTTCTTCCATTTCCTCTCTTGTATTGTAAATCTTAAGAAACATCACCAGAACAATAGCTCCCTAAGGGCTGTGTATCCATAAAGGCTTTACATGTCTCTTGTTGAGTATCTGCACACCTTACTGGTTATGGTTGAGGGGCCGTGGGGTCCTCTTGCAAGGATGGGAAGGGTTATCATTGTTTCTTCTTGGGCAGGAAGATGAGGTATACTTGTAACTACTCATCTTGCACCTCATGTCTCTCCTGGCACACTCCCAGAACACAGCCCATAGAAATGCAGTTTCTCTTTGCAAAAGGAAATGAGGGCTCTGCTATACCCAAGAGGCAGTGATTCTTTCTCTGGCATTTCCAGCCAGCTCTCACCCTTGCCACAGGTATGGGTGCATACCCTAAATCTGGTGATCATAGCTCATTCTCTATGGTCACCTCCACAGCAGGCATTGAGCTTAGGTACCTGTCTCTCAGAACTGTGTCTTTTACCCCTTGAGGCTGAAAATTGAACTCCAGGGTTGGGTTTTTTTACTCTATTTCCCTTCTCAATGCCAGTAAAAACCAGCTAAATCTGAGTGGTTAGCTGTCTGCACTGCATGTCCTGGGCAGGATGAGGCTCGATCTGGTGGCGAGTGGCTGCATCTATAAGTCATTGTTTCCCACTGTGGCCTTGCTGGGATCTGTTTCCAGTTGCTGCTGAGACAAACTCACCAGTCAAAACATTGATGCTTTCCAAGTCCAAGTCAGCAATGTTTCCCATAAGCAGTGTTTTACATTGCATTTGCATGAGTTGCTGTTTTGGTTGTCTCGAAACCCTCATAAACAGAGGTCTGTCATTAATTTTACTCTTCTATTCAATGCTGGTAATTTGTATATCATGCCTGTCCAGCACAAACCAGAGAGTGATGATGTTGGTGCTCTGCTGCAGGGTGTTCAAGTGCAGGCAAATCCATTGTTTCACACTAAGATGAGCTAAATGTTGAGCACTGATCCTTTGCTAAGTTGGGATACACACTAGGTAATCTTCCTTCTTCAGTAACAGGTACAACTTCTAGGGCATTGTTTGTTTGATCTGTTTGAGTGCTGGTATCCCTGTAGGAAAGTCATTCTTTAAAGGTGCTTTTTATTAATGCACTGGCTGAGACTGCGAAAGGTTTTTTCTGTTCAGCCTCCAGAGATATGGTACCCACTCCTGGTGAAACATTAAACCTTTGGTCATCTCCCTCCTTTGCCAGGAGGACCTGGCAGCCCTCGCCAAATCCTTGGGTCTCCGTGGTGACATGTGTTTAATAACAAGGTGTGCCCAGAGATCTTATAGTTCCCTCTCCCAGGGCTTGGTTGGAAGCATGGAGGCCCTGACAACCACACTGGATCCAAGCCAGTAAATGTCTTATGTTGTGTCCCTGTATTGATGTGCCTGTGTCAGCCTTCACAGTGAGTCAGCCCTCCATTTCTGAACAGAGGTGTTACTAAATCAGAGGGACTGCTTGAAGCATCACAGCTGAATCAACCAAAACTTCAAGGTTTTCAGCAAGTTGAAATTGGGGACAGTTTGCCATAAACCTGGGGCAGAATATCCACCTGCATCAATGACAGCTGGGGACCAACTGGATGTGTAGCAATCTTAGCATGAAGACCATGAGTGATGGTGATGCTGTGTGAACCAATAGTGCATGCTCGTCAGGAATAAGGCTAAGTATGTAATGGGCCATTTGAGGAAGAGCATGGCCAGAACATCCAGGGAAGTTGTTAGTCTGCCTTTGCTTGGTGCTGTTGAGGCTGACCCAGTGTTGGGCCTCCCAGTTCAAGAGGGTTGTGTACAGACTAGATTGGACCCATTGGATGGCTACTAGGAAGGTCAGGGATCTAGAGTATGTAGTCTTTGAAAGAGGGATCTAGAGTATTTAGTCTTTGAAAGAGGTGGAGGGAATTTGGCTTGTTCAGTCTGGCAAAAGAGATTGGGGTGACCTAACAGCCACCTGCAACTACTTGAAGGATAGCTCCAGAGATGATGCAGACAGACTCCTCTCAGTAGTGGCAGTTGATACGATGAGAGACAATGGCCACAAACCACAAACTCAGATTGCACATTAGGAAAACCTTCTTTCCACATTCTCGGTGAGGGGGCAGGTCTCGTCTCTTGGAGATTTTCAAAGCTTATTGTCCTGGGTTCAGCAGTTGCAGTCAGTTTTTCTTCTCTCTAGTAGCTGGTGTTTTGACTTAACCTGGGAACAAGGCTGATAAGGCCGATGTTTTTGGTTGTTGCTGAGCGATGTTTGCCCTGACCAAGGACTTTGTGAGCCTCATGCTCTGCCAGGGAGGAGGGAAGCCAGGAGGAAGGAGGGACAGGACTGTACTGACAGGACCAAACTGACCAAAGAGGTATTCCATACCATAGCACGTCATGCCCAGGATGTAACTGGGGGTGATCTGGAAGGCCTAGTTCTCTTGGGGTGGTTGGAAGAGGTGGTCGGTCAGCACTCGGTTGGTGGGGTGTCGTGAGTTATCTGTCAGTGGTTGATGGGATGCTGTATTCTTTTCCTTTATCATTATTATTATTGGTGGTAGCAGCAGTGATTTGTGTTATACCTTAGTTATAAACTGTTCTTATCTCAACCTGTGGAAGTTGCATTCTTTTGATTCTCCCCCCATCTCTCTGGAAGCAGGGGAGGGCAAGAAGGGGGATTGAGTGAGTGAATGAGCTGCGTGGTTGGTTGGGTTTAAACCACGACACTTATCTAGAAAAAGCCACAGCTCAGCTGATATGTTCAAGCAGGAGAGCGGATGAGATCTCCTGGGATCCCTTACTACCAAAAGTCCTGTGATTCTAAAAAATCAGAGCATTGAGGCCACTGCTTTCTTTTTCTCTTTAAAGACAATGCTCAACCAGAATTCAAGTAAGAAATCAGGATTCAACAAGTAAGAAAACAAAGAAACCCCTAAGCAAGTAAATAAGCAAGCAGACAAACAAAACCCTAAGTAAACAAGCAAGAAAGCAAGCAAGCAAATAAAACCCCCAAATGACAAATGAGTTGTTTATTTAATTCCCCACTTTGCAGTCAACCTCATGATTTGTTTGGATTTAATGCTTTATTCCTTTCTTTTATTTTTCTGGCATTGGCTGGTAATTTGTATTCTGAGTGAAGTAACATTGCTAGCTCAGTCTCTCTATGATAAATTTGCAGCACCTGGTGAAGGAGGGAAAATGGCTCAAGTAGGGATGTTGATGAGAGCACCTCTAACTGTGTATAAGATCTGTGTAAATCTACTTCAAGAAGCAAGAGGACTTGGAAATAGCTATTCTGTTGTAAGCTTCACTTGCAAGCTCCAAAAATAAAACCAAAGTGGCTTTTGTGAAGAACTACAACAGTCATCTCTTCTGAGCCACCAGAGGAAATAAAAGCAAAAGAAGTTAAACAGTTAAAGAGTTGAAGATTTTGTCACGTGTTCCTGTCTGGGTCAATGTTCACTTTCACTCTGCTGGGACTCTCAAGCTGGTCTTCATTTGGATGGTACTTGAAGCAATGAGCCCACCTGGGACAAAGCTGAAGAATTTGATCTGTGGTTTGATGCATGGCTAACTTTAATCCTGCCTGGCAAGAAAGCAAGGGGAGGGTGGAGACAAAGACAGAAAGAAAGAATAAATCCCTGGCATGCTGACTCACTACCTTTTGCACTGTAAGCTTTGAACTGCATGCAACAGTTTCTGCACTTTACCAATGCTTCATGTTCCCAGCTAGAAAGCACCTTTGTGGCATTTCTCAGCCCATCAGCCTGCAGTAAATTGTCCCATTAGCACTATGAATGTAAAAGTCAGCTCTGAAGGTGAGGAAGAAGCTTTGGGAATGAAGAGCAAGACCCTGGGGGAGAGCAGCCGCTCAGGAGACATCAAGAAGGGACAAGTGATCCTTGCTGCCTATGTGATTGTAACGATAGAGCTGACCTTCATCTTCATGCAGATGGGAGTTATACCTGTGAGTATGGGTTATCTTGTTTCACGGTATGCCTTGCCTTCAGTGCTAGGCTATGTAGTTTTCTGGGAAAGCTATATAGAGATTTTTTAGCAAGAGAGAGGAAAGTGTATTCCTACCTAGTAGGCAAGCTGTCACTGTGTTCAGCGTATGCCCAGGCAGTAAAAGTGAGTTTATTATTTGCACTGCAGTATCCCCTAGAGACCTTTCCTGGCCTGATGGCTCTGGGTGGAGCTAATGCGATTTGCATCTTCTTGCTTGTAGTGGGAGGGTGACCCAACAAGCAGGCAGCAGAAATCATTGGTTTCAGAGGAGACATGAGGTTTTATGAGGGTGTAATGAACCAGCCATGAGTGGGATTCATTACCTGTCACTGGACTTTTCTGCCTGGTTTTGTAGAATCATAGAATCATTTAGGTTGGAAAAGACCCTTAAGATCATCGAGCTCAACCATAAGCCACACACTGCCAAGTCCACCACCAAGCCATGTTCCTAAGTGCCACATTTCTACATCTAAATACCTCCAGGGATGGTGACTCAACACTTCCCTGTATAGCCTGTTCCAGTGCTTGATAACCCTTTTGGTGAAAAAATTATTCCTAATACCCAGTCTAAACCTCCCCTGGCACGACTTGAGGCTGTTACCTCTTGTCCTATTACTTGTTACTTGGCAGAAGAGACTGACACCCACCTTGCTTCATCTTCCTTTCTGGTAGTTGTAGAGAGAAATAGGATCTCTGCTCAGCTTCCTATCCTTCAGGCTGAGCAACCCCAGTTCCCTCAGCCACTCCTCATACAACTTATGCTCTAGACACTCTACTAGCTTTGTTGCTCTTCTTTGGATGTGTTCCAGCACCTCAGGTGTCTTTCTTGAAGTGAGGGGCCCAGAACTGAACACAGTATTCAAGGTGTGGCTGCACCAGTACCAAGTACAATGGGACAATCCCTTCCCTGGCCCTGCTAGCCACAATATTCCTGACGCAAGCCAGGATATTAGTGGCTACCTGGGTACACTGCTAGCTCATATTCAGCAGGCTGTTGACCAACACCCTTGGATCCTTTTACCTGCTTCCTGGCAGCTTTCCTGCTCTTGTGAGCTCCTGAGTATGCCTGTGCAATACATGATATGCTCATTCATCTGTCTCTGGTGAGCCCATGCTTTCTGGGAGAACTCTGCTGGTTTTTTGCCTCCAGAGGCAAGCTGCTCACTTCTTCTGGGGCTAAACAAGTCATGGTGCCCTCAGCCTGTAGGCTGAGAGTGTGTTTATGGGAGGTCAGTGTAGTTGGTAACTGATCTTTTAGGGGAGTTTTGGGGACCTGGGAGCACAGCATGTACTGTGAGGCAGGCTAGATTGGGGCACCTCCACAAATTCTGAGAGCTGAACTTGGCTGAGAGTTTTAAACAGCTCTCAGCAGATGGTACAAATCAAAACCATGAATCAGAACTAGCTGTCCCTTGAACATCCCATTTTTAAATTAGGAACCCCATAAGCTTGTGTCTTTTCAAGGTGTACATCTGTGGGGTTTTTGCAAGACCAAGTTGTGGCTGTACTGTCCAGATTATAAGTAAAGGCAATATGTTGCCCATGTTCTGCTTGCAATGATTCCAGCTTGCTTGATTAAACAACAATTCCAAGACCTTACCACAGCCATCATGAGGTGCTTGGGCTGCTCCAGGTGCAGAGTCTGGAGGCAGCAAAGCTGTTTAAAATCTACTTCATTCGCCTTAGCAGTAGTTGAATATGTTCAGCTATGTTGGACTGTAAAGGTAAAGAGTGATTCAGATTTGTTACCTGGTACAAAATTGATGGTTTTGATCATATCCCCCTGATTTTCATTAGCTGATGGTGTGACATGGAGACTTTGGTCTTTATTCAGCAGCCTATGTCTGACCCAGTGAAGATTTCATCTGTAGGTATGGGGAACTGCAGGAAGTGCTTGTTTGGAGCTGTAGTCCTCTCAACCAAAACAGTAAGATCTTTATTCAGCAATATAGCATATCTCATTTCCTCTGACCTATTGGTTTTGTTGTTTGGTTTTTCTTTTTTAGTACTTGGCCAAGAGCATAGGTTTGGATTCAGTGGGTTTTGGCTACCTCCAGACAACCTTTGGTGTCCTCCAGCTTGTGGGAAGTTCCATTTTTGGAAGGTAAGAGAGAACAATTCTCATGACCTTTTACCTAGCTGAGAAAGGCCAGACATTTGTTTACTATAATAAAAAGTCGTTTTGTTCTGGTTCTTGGTCCTGTTGAAATGTTTGAAGATTTTATAAATGGGTGAGGGGAGAATAAATACTATAGTTAGAAATACTGCAACATACAAGCAGCCTTTTTGTTAACTTGGCTCTCTTTTAATGACACACATTTAAGTGTAACAATACACTGGGAGCAGGCTTAAACTATCAGAGTCTTCAAAGCCCAGATCCTAACAACTTAATCCTTCAAATGTTTTACAGCCATGTATAATCTAAGAAATGTCTTGTGACTGGGAAACCGAAAGAAAAAAAAAAAAGGGAGGGTATTTATTGATGTTAAGTAGAGCCATCAGTGAAAATAATAGAGGGTCATGTTATTTCTACCGCTGAATCTCACTGCAAGCTAGACTTGCGTGAATTTTTAAGAATGGATGTATCTATAAGTTCATCTATAAAAATTAGAAGAGTAGAAAGGACTCAGGGTTTCTGACTGTCTACCGCATGGGACACATGCTTCTGTTCCTAATAAAATGTAAGCAGCCCAAAAAAAAAATTGTGAGATGCAGGAATGCATTCCCAAAAAGCAGAAAAAATTTGAAAGAGCAGTGACAGAAAACTAAAGTGAGGATGAGAAAATCTGCCTTTTCTTCTCAGTCTTGCTACTGGTCAACAAAGTAATAAATGGATACGGAGCTGTTGTGTGACTCCGTGCTCTACAAGATCCTCTAGTAGATGGTGTGTAGCATTCCAAGGATCTGATCTCTAAAAGGCCTTCAACACTAACATGATACACATTTTAAAATTAATAGCATCAAATTGTCCAGTGCAGTTTGGAAGAAAATGCATTCCTAAGAATGAAGATGGTGCAATGGGCCAATTTGCATGCTTTTTCTATTAATATACAAATCTAGAGTAATATTTCTGGTCTGGATCTGGTGCCATCTGAAATTTGATTTTCCTCTGCATGTGTCATTCAGTGATGTCTAGAGGGGATGCTGAAGGGAAGAAAAAGGTAAACCTGGATCCATCCAGGTCTAGGTACCCACCGTTGTAGGTGGGACTGAAGATGTATACTGTCAGATTGAAGCCAAAGTTTGCAATGTAGGTTTGAGATAAAAAGGATTTTCCTAGATGTGAGACTGCTTTGACCTCAGTATGAAGGTAGATAAAGAGAAAATGAGAAGGAGGGGGATAAGAGATAGAAAAATGTGTAGCTTAGGTCTGTTTTTCTTGTTCTTCTTGCTTGATGCTCCTAAACAGCTAGGGGAAGATGAAGCACAGAATTTACTCTTCAGTAACAAAACAAAAAAACCCCTGGACTATGTAGTGATCCGAGGTCTTTAAGTTACAAACAGCTAATATAAACTTCCCTGGCATTCATGTAAACAGTGAAGTTTTGACCTGTACCTCATTCTCAGTGTGAAGCTCTTTAATTACTTATGCTTAACTTTGTAGACCAGGCTTGGCATCCTGGGGGGTTGTTTCTTTTAGTGTAATCACAACTAATAGCAGATGAACGTTACCTTGCATAGAAAACTGTAATGTACATCTTCAACAAAATGAAGAAAGGAGGAATTGTAGTGGAAAAAAAGCTATCTAGGGCCTGTTTTAATCCCAGTTGCTCAGAACCCTTTCTGTGGTACTCTCAGACTTTGTCTGACGTAGCTTTTCAAAGTAACTTGGAGTTGAACAAAACCTGGACCAAAACCTGATTCAGCTGTTTTGTTGTTTTGTTTTTTTTTTTTTTTTTTCTTAAACAGAAGAAAATTTGGGTTTCTGTTTTGTAGTTTTTTTTTAACCTAAATATAAAATTTCCCCTTTTTTTTTTTTTTTTTTTTTTTCTCAAACAGAAGAAAATTTGAGTCACTGTTGTGAAGTCTTTATTGAACCTAAATATAAAACTTCCCCTTTGTTTTATTTTTTTAAAGTGATGCTGAAAGAGAAATGTTGCTCTGATCATCATCTGGAAAAGAAATTGAAATAACTTCACTTGCCACTGAACCTCAACCAAAAAAATTAGCTAACTTGATTCCCTGGTCTGAACCAACTCTGAGATTCACAAAGTAAAATTTGAGGGCACTGTGTGCTCTGAAGAGATAATATTGAATGAGCTGCTGGCTGTTGTAATTGCCTCTGCCTGTGGCTGGTGTTGAGCAGCCACATTTATTCACTGGAATGCCAGAGCAGAAGGCTTAAGCAAGCACATATTATCTTGCGCTTATGAAGGGTCTGGAAATAGGCTAAGAGATGATGTATTTCCCTGTTATTTCAAAGTGTATGTCCCTGCATTCCTGGGTGGGCAGCTGGTACTTCAGCAGTTGTCCTCCTCCTCCAGGCAAGACTTACACTGGGGAGGGTGGGGGGTTGTTTTGGTTTTTCATTTGTTGGGGTTTTTTGCTTGTTTTGTTTTGTGGTATCATCTCTGAATATCTAGTCCTCTTGGGAACTGAGCACTTCTGAGAATATGACCAGTGCTTCCCATGGTGAATAAGAGTGAGGTGGCCATGCAACTCCATCCATCTGGGTGCATCACTCTTGCAATGACGTGCATAGTCCCACTTCTGACAACCTTGTATTATTTCTGTACTAGGTTTGCAGATAAATTTGGTGCCCGAGCAGCCTTAATTCTTTCCTGTGCATCTGGAAGTGCCTTCTTCCTGCTTATGTCTGTCTCCACCAGCATCCCCCTCCTCTTCCTCTCCAGGCTGCCAGCAGTGTTCATGCATGGGTTACCAGGTAATGTAGGTCAGGGTTGAGGGACTTTCCAAATTGCTTTTATTGCCAGAGTCCTTTCTCCTTGCCCACATCGCTCAAGTCAACAGGCTCAACAACATGAAGGAAGGCAGGAGGAACATTTGATGGTTATCAGGGGTGAAATGGTAAGAACATGAAGAAATAGGTTTATTAGTATATGGAAATCAGGGCTATTAGCCTGTAGTCCCAGATCCATCCTCCTGTATGATCTTGTGCAAGTGGCTTGGACTTCACCATTCAGACACAGATGACAATCACTTGTTGGCAGCAGTGCTGTCCCAGACTTCTCAGCTGCCTTCTTGCAACCATGATATTTTATAGGAGAACTTTTCCTTTTCTCACGGTAAAGTGAGTGTATTGTTCAAAATGAAACATGACTGCAAAAAATACCTTCAATTACTCACTAAGCTGTTCTGATTTTGTTGATCTTTCCTGGATGTTTCTAGTAAAACCCATAAACCATTAACTACTAGAAGTCTCTGAACTCACACAAGAGGACTTAGTTGATAGCATGTTAAGACACTTCTAGCCTTTTGTGAAGTGGCTTGAGTGATTTTGTTTCCTATGATGTGGAAAGACATGGAAGTGTTGGAACAAGTCCAGAGGAGGGCCACGAGGATGATCAGGGGACTGGAGCATCTCCCATACTAAGACNGAAGTGGCTTGAGTGATTTTGTTTCCTATGATGTGGAAAGACATGGAAGTGTTGGAACAAGTCCAGAGGAGGGCCACGAGGATGATCAGGGGACTGGAGCATCTCCCATATGAAGACAGGCTGGGAAAGTTGGGGCTGTTCAGCCTGGGGAAGAGAAGGCTGCGTGGAGACCTCATAGCAGCCTTCCAGTATCTGAAGGGGGCCTATAGGGATGCTGGGGAAGGACTCTTCATTAGGGACTGTAGTGACAGGACAAGGGGTAATGGGTTCAAACTTAAACAGGAGAGGTTTAGATTGGATGTAAGGGAGAAATTCTTTCCTGTTAGGGTGGTGAGGCACTGGAATGGGTTGCTCAGGGAGGTTGTGAGTGCTCCATCCCTGGTGGTGTTCAGGGCCAGGCTGAACGAAGCCTTGGGTGGCATGGTTTAATGTGAGGTGTCCCTGCTTATGGCAGGAGGGTTGGAACTAGATGATCTTAAGGTCCTTTCCAAC
>NDXB01015011.1:5075-15822 GCA_002631895.1 Agapornis roseicollis | reverse complement strand
TGGAAGTTGCATTCTTTTGATTCTCCCCCCATCTCTCTGGAAGCAGGGGAGGGCAAGAAGGCGAGTTGAGTGAGTGAACGAGCTGTGTGGTTGGTTGGGTTTAAACCACGACATTTGGACACATGACAAACCTGCTTTATCAAAAGTAACACTTTGGCTTCTGTGTAACTTTCAGTGATTTAATAAAATTCAAGTGCAAGCTTAGCCAGCAGAGCTGAGTGAAGCCTTCCCCATATGGTTTTTGAAGCTTCTGAGATGTGGTCTGTGATGCCAGAATAAAGTTTGGGAGAGCCCTATTCCACTTCTTTGCATGCATAATATGTTGTGCATATCCCATTTCCAATGTATTATGAAAAAAATCATATGGTAACTCTGTTACTGACATTAGCAGTCATTGGGTTTAGACTGCCAAAAAGAAAAAAATAAATTCCTATACACAGATACTTACATGCTGATGATGAGCCACCCTGAACAGGACTGAATTGCTAGCTTTATGATAGGCTTTGGATTGTATTTCCATTTGAGGAAAAGCAATAATATGCATAAAACAGCATCTGGAAGGAAGAGATGAGTGGAAATGATGTTCAAGTCAGCTCTGAAGAAACTGCAGGTGAAGAAGTCATCTCTCATTTTTACAAAGACATGCCAGTAAGATGTGTGCGGTCCTTACACAATCTCATTCTCATGCACATTAAAGCTTTTGCATTGGTATTGTAGACTGGAACATTAAGAGACTGAATGTTATTTCACAGACATTTTTCCATGAGGTAGCAACTACTCCTCAGCAGACTGCAAGAGACTGCTATAGTCAGCCTGTGGCTGAATGGTCTGAGAAGTTCAAAAACAAAGGTTACTACTGGTTCAGAATGATGAACCTTGAAGCCCCAGATAGCTCCAGTGTGGCATAACTTAAGTATATACCTATGTCAGGCTCAATTCACCTATACTCATACACCGCTGTCTTCTTTGTTCAGAAGACTAATAAACACTATTTATTGAGGATAAATACTAGTGAAGAAAATCAGTCTTAATTCATACATATCATTAGTTTTATTGCCACCAACTTAAACAATGATAATATGATTAAATACTTAAATTTTATTCAGGTACCTCTAATCACTTAACAAGAAAGACCAGATATCTTCAGAGATAAATTACAGCAAACAGATTTTTACTTCTTATGCAGTCTTTTCCATTCAAGTTCTGTAAAGTTTCAGTTGTTTTGTTTCTGTTGTTTTATTTCAGTTTCCAAAGAAACAAGGTCAATTCCCTCTAGCTGATTTTGCAGATTATTTTCTCCCATCAGCTTTTCCCCTATTCAACCAAAATAAAGGAGATCATTTTAAAGTTAGTTGTATTTTCTGACAAAAGAGCTGTTGTGACTAGGTATAATAACCCTCTGTAATGTCACAACTCTTCAACAAATACTTGCATGTGCCTTCAAATCCTGTAGGCCCAACACAGTATTTAATTATTTATTTTTAGTTCTAGGATACGTTTAGCGACCAGATTAAAAAATAATTTCCTCAGGCACCCTCTACAGAAGGCTGTCCTTGCAGTCTGTATATTACCCAGGAAAAGGAACACAGCAGTTAAAGAATATCTTAATTATTTAAGCGTTGCAAGACCTTTTCTATCACAGTACTATAATCATAAAGTTGCTTAAGTGAGTAAAATTGCCCAAGTAAATGACTTTTTCCTTTTAAGGCTCTACTGTAATACCACAAACACTCAATACATTTTATAAGCATAAGAAAACAACACTTATGTTTCCATCACAACTGGGTGAAAGCTATAATAATCAAAATGAGTGAATTATATGGTATGCATTAACATTTAGCACGTGGTTACCACATGAATTTGTTGGTAAACAATGAATATCCAATGAAATTGGATATTAATTCTACCATAGAATAGATAGTTAAACACGCTTTGCTGGCCAATATTATGGTCCTAACATGAAATGGTAGCCAAGATTGATAAAATGGCAGTAGTTTAGTGCCAAACTAAGGTCACTGAAGAGCATATTTTGCTCCTTTATGCAGTTTTTAATTTTGCTTGTGAATGTTATCCAAGACACAAAGCTAATCTAGATATGTAGTAACAGTAAAAAAACAAGAGTGGTCAATAATTCCCATTGTGCAAGTGTTTCCAGAGGCAAATATGACCCACCATGCAAAGGTAAAGATAAAATAAGATTTTTGCTGTGTGATCTGTGGCATTGCACAAAGCCTGATCATGTCACTTTCTCCCCTATGCTTATGCAGGGATTTATAAGAGAGAGCTTTGAAACTTGAGCAAACTATTTTCTCATAATCACAGGGCATTCTAGGGAATAACTAATTTGCATCCTGTTTTCACTCTTTATTCACAGCTTCTGTTAAATTTCAACTTTTTCTTTAATATCTTTTCCCTAACCCTGTCCAGCAGAGTACAAAATACCTGCTATTAAAAAGCATTTTAAAAATACACATAAAGCTAAATTGACTTTCAGTTTTCAATAGTAGTGTGTCTTGGAAGTGTTTCTGTTGCTAAACAGCCAAACAAGTAACAGGAACATTTTTAGAAAGAACAGCACTAAGAATAGTACTGATAGCCTTGTAGTGGCTCAACACTACATTATTAAATGTCAAGTTCCAGACCATTATATATATATAAATTTTGTGTATATATATATATGAACTATATCTGCTTCAACGTCTTACATGTTTTCATGTATGATTCGAAAATTATTATTACCTTCATTTGTGTGAAAACACTGTGTGAAATATACTAGTTTCATGGACTGAAAAATGGAAAGATCTCTGAGGAGTCTTCTCTGCTCCAGCCTGCCTAAACCTCCTCTAGTAAGACATGGCAGGTAACAGCCTGCCAACTGTTTCCCAGTGAATTGCTTTTTATTAGCATAGAAGAATATCCCACTCATTTTCTTGTATTTGTTTTGACTCATATGGTATTTTAGAAAGGAAATTGCCAGAGTAGTACATTGGTACTGAACAAAATATTTCCTGCTTTTAAAAATAAGCAGCTTAACTTTACCTACACAGAGGCAAACCCCTTCACATATGATAAAAAACAAGGTATATTGGTATTAAGTGGAAAGGTACCTCACAGAATGAAATATGGAAATTTCTGTGGAATCATTAGCAGTCTTTGTGGACCCAGAACTTTACAGGCCTGTTAGCTTAGTTGATACCTAAGACTGGTTTTACACTGTGTATTACTGAAATTGCTCATAACTCAGACAAACATGTGGTGCTGACTCAGTACTTCTAGTCTTTAGCCTAAGTTCCAGCTACACTGAGGTGTCTGTCAGCTAAATATTGCAGGATGTGCCAAAATAAAGAGTATGGTTTATTTATGTAAATGTCCAATATGTCATTTGAGATCCTAAAAGAAATCATGTTTAAACAAGACTTCAAGTAAGAACAGCATTTCTTCATTACAATGGAACCAGTCTTCTCAGTCTCACCTCTGGAACTGGTAGATGCTCTCTGTATCCAGCTACCTCAATTTATTCATCTCCTGCCTGTGGAAGTGTTGAAGGTTATATATAACCCATATCTTCCTTCATAACTGAAAATTGTGTAATTACATATAGCAATTGGCAGAAGCTTCTGGGGGGCTGCCCACTCCTATTGATCTCCTAACACAATTGTAAGTTTAGTTCACTTTTACTCTTTCTAGTCCCTAGACACCAGCACAGCCATGGCGGATTTGATCAAAGCTCCATCTTGTACTATATGATATTTCCAACTGGGATAAATGCTAAGTACTTCAAGAAGAATGAACAAGTATGCTGTGACATTTGCTGTGTGATTCTTGTCCTCCTGCCTTGCAGTTACCTTTTTCTTTAGGCTGTAAGCACAAGTAGACATCTTTGACCACCATTTGCATCTTCCTCTGGACAATGTGGCAGCATATTTATGAATTGTTTTCCACCTATGTTGACCCTGAATTTAAATGTTGACAAAGAGTTGCATTTCCAACCCTAACTATTCTATGATTCTCATTCCTCTCTGCACTGGTTTCCAAATTCTGACATTATTTGACAACTGCTAACAAGAATAATTGTTCCTTATTCACCTTCTCCATTTTATGTATGATTATACTGGGTTCTGCTGTTTATTGTCCCCTACTTGCTTATGTCCTGGAGTGCATGGGTTTGTAATAATTTATTTTTTTTTTTTATGGAGATGTCTATTTCTTGCCACTGCCTGCAAAGGTAGCCTGGGCATTTAGCTCAGAAGATGTAATTTACTTTTCCAGCAACTGAAGAAAGACAAGATGAATGCCACTCAAGTTTTCAATGCAGTTTTAATTTGTTGCATTCTGCACTGCCACTCACCTCTTTACTCTTTGTTTTCCTGATTCTGTTTCTCTCGCTCTGGAATGTGAATTTTTCTAAAGCTGTTGCATTTATTACTGTTCTCATGGGTTTTTCCAAATTCCAGGTATCATTTGAGTCTGCATGTTCACACCGCCTGTGCACTTTGGTTTTGTGACTTCTTGCTGTTTGGTCTAAGTATTTCTACTTTACAGGATCTGTCTTCTAGCTGTCTGCCTCACTACTCAATCTGCTCAGGGTACCCATATCTTGCTTTTCTTCTTGTACTGCAAGCCTCTCCTAACTGATTTCTGAAGATTAATGCAGATTGACGTGAGCTTTGCGTATGCTCAAATCTGTTTCTTCCAAGAGTCCTATCTGTAGTTTTGGATCCTTAATTCCAGTTACTACCTGACTTGTGATAACTAAAGCTGGCAAAATGCTACTGTTAACACTGTTCTTAATTTAGGATCAGACAGGAATTCTCAGAGAATTCTCCCTGCTTTTGTAATTTCAAATTAATTCTGACCTCCCAGGGATTTCATTTTATTCCTGGGTATACAATAAACCTTAAAACTCCTTACTTTTGGATTTCAAACTATCATTCTATTTTGTCATTTTAATAGAAGTAAATATTAATAACTTCAAATCCAGCAAAATAGAAGGATGTATAATAGATAATGGTTTGTTTCTGGTTCTAGTTATCTCTAACATTTCTTTGGGAACCTATATGATGGAAAAGAAGGGCTTGTATATACAAGAGTATGCAAAGAGAGCATAGGATGACAAAGTAACCAGAAGACAGGATTAGGAATTGACTTTGACAGACTGGAGAAATAGTCTGAAAAAATGGGGCACAATAAGGACAAATACAAGACTTTACACTCATGAAGGAATAATCAACAGCAGAAAACCAGCTGTAAAACAAGCTGTTAGCAGTTCTTCCTGAAAGAATCTTAACATACATGTGGAGCTAACATGAGTCAACGGTATCATGCTGTTGTAGGAAAAGCACTCAACATATTGAGAAACATAAGCAAAACCAAGAAATGTTAAGTAATTCTTTGGTCTGTTCAGCTTTGCTACATCCTTATCAAGAATAATGTGTCCAGTTTTAGACACAACACATCAGGAAGACAAAAAGTGACTGATTCAAAGAGTTATCTGATTTAGAGCAAAGAGATTGAAAATTAGCTTGTTTTGACTAGAGGGGAAAAAAAGAAAATGTAGGACATCATCATAGTCCCAAAAAAAATAAAAACTGTTTCACATTAGTCTGTAAAGAAGCAAGGAAAAAAACCCCTGTGCCAAACTGCACCTTTCAGTTCCTGCTAAGATCTTCTTCCAATGTTCTGCAGCAGTGCTGGAGAGCTTCAGTTTTCTATGCACTTCTTGCTAGAGAGTCACACTCACTGCCTACCCACATCAGGCTGTCCCTTTTTCCTAGATACGTTAGTCTCTATACTGCCTTTTAGGTGTCTCATCACTGCTCTGAACTGACAACCCAGAATTAAACATTGAGGATTCATAAGGGGTATAATTTACAGCAGCAGCTCCACAAAACTAGAGTGGACAGGAAACTACCTATGCCTCTTGAGAAACGGTGTGCACAAGATAGGACTGAAATTATATCCTCCTCCAGTGTTTGAATGTGTGACTCAGGGACTGGGAGAGGCTATTCTGTTTAATCAGGATTGAGAAACATTATATGAAAGATCCAGTGATCTCTTTTCTGAGATACCAACGCTAAAACAATATTTGGGGATGCTCTCTGTCAGTAACAACAGACTCCTAGTGAAAGCATTTATTTAGAAAGTAGTGTGCCAGTATTCAATCCCCTCCTCTGCTCAAGAATTGATAAATTCACATTTTCCTTCTTCTAGGCAAGAAGACCTAACCATTGGGAACTAAGTCTGGGGGACAGAAAAAGGGAAAACAAATTGGTTTATTCCAATGTCTATTTAAGTTAAGAATGTGTGGACAGTTCTGGGAATAGAGACAGAATACAGACATGAGCTGGAAACAGAAAAATGGCAAATAGAAATAGTACTGGAGACAGGGACTGGGTACCATGACTTCTTTTTCTTCACTGTGTACTTGAACTGCCAGACACTGCACAGAATGTCAGGGATAGCTCTGTCAGCCTCCCTGATCCCAGAATGGAGTGCAGGGAGAGTGGGCATCTAGGTGCCTAGGCTGGGAGAGTGCCCAGTCCTGAGTAACTACAGCAGCAGAAATAGGGGTATAAGGGCCAAAGAAGAAGATGTTTAATGATTTTAGGTGACTTCTGTGTTAGTTGGCCATGGATCATGTTTTTCTTGCATTACTGTTGCCTTTAGTGCCTAAAATTTAATTAGATGGGACCTAAAATGAAATTTTTTTAAAAATTTGCCTTCCCAGACAAAGGCACAATCACATCACATCTTAATTTACAATTTTCATTCATTCTTATCAAATCAGTGGGATTGCATAACTGCAATGAAAACAATATTTTTCTCAGTTATGCAACTGACCTGGCATTTGGACTTCTGTTTGTTCCTCCATATGTAAAACTGGAATAATGATCCTTTTCCTAAAGAAAAATTGAAGGTGTGAAGATTTTGCATTATTGTTGTTGTGAGAGCAACGACACAAGACAGCTACTAAATTAGTAAAAAGGAAGCTGCATTGATTTGGAAGAGTTCACCCACAGGGACATTTTCACATCAAATGAAGTAAGGGTGGTGGCTTATGCCTCCAATGTGTAGCCTGAAAACAGGAGGTTATGCCACTTCTTTTCTTCGCTTTCTCCATGATCTTTTTTGCTCGGTGACTTGCAGTATCCCAGAACTTTTGAAAGACGCAGTCAGTTAGGTTACATTAGTGGCTGAAACCAGCAATGGTCATGAAAACTTTAAATGTGTAACAGGGCTTATGTCATTTATTGAAGTGTTATTCCTATTATGATAAGTAGGTTTATATCTGTTACACATACAAAGGGATTTTTTTTGTATGTTACAGAAACTGCTACACATAAAAAAGGGTAGTTATTTCTAGATATGCAGTATTCTGTGAAATGCTTTTTCCATTCCCAGGCACATTAACTCCCAGCTCTCAATCTTGTTAGTGGAAATTTAACAGTTACTGGTTTTTTTTTTTCTTTCTCTATTTATCCCACACCCACAGTTAGATGTTTTCCAATTGTGGAAAGTCCTCAAATACACTGGAAATAGCTCAGGTTCTGGCAAACAAAAAGTAACCCTTAGAGACTGAATTTTCATGCACAGTGTGCACAGCCCTATAAATTTGCTCATTGTCTGTGCAAAGAAGTTTGACAATGGTGGAATTGTTTTATGAAGCACGTACCATATGTTAAGTTCATAACCATGGAAGTGTCAGAACCAGTGCAACAAGTATATGATTACTGCAACCCTTGCCAGTGTTACACACTTACCATGCTTTATATTCACAGATCAAATGGAGAATCTGTGTCTGATGCTTCCCATGCACTACATAAATTATCCTGCTTTAATATTGTTTAAAGCAGGAGGTGGTCCTATTTGAATAGATTTCATTCATGTATGTGTGGTGTTTAAGTCATATGTACACCCCCTGCTTAATGCTAGTAACTGGTGCTGTTAAATACATTAATAGAAAATGTTAGTATAACACTAATTAGGTATAAAACACAATGTATGAAAATTATTAGAGTAAAATCATTGCAGACCAAAAATAAAATTGGGAACACCTCTTTATTTAATCTCTAGCTCAGATCACAAATGCCAAATTTACATGTCACACTGTTGTATTAAAATTAACCTGGTATAAGCAGTCTGGTATAAATGTATGCAAATCTTCAGCCCTGATGAATGTACATAGCTTGACATAATTCATCTTATTTGTCATCTAAAATATGTAGGAACCACAGTTCTCTTCCCAGGTGATAAGAAGGGCATGCCATCTCAATAGCTTGTTATGAACATGGTGTTGAGCATGGGACAGCAGAATTTCATTAGTTCAGCACTCCTCAAAGCCTCAAAACTCATTTTCAATATATGGTGTCAAGACCTAAGACATGCGTGGATTGATTTCTTATTTGCTGGAGTGACACATCTATACTTCTGTCCTTTGTGGTTTGTTATTTTTTTTTTTTTTAATTAATGCTACGGAAATATCCACTATACACCACTAATTTTAAATGGCTCTTTGTGATGTGAGCTTACATATGACTGTAAAGCAGAANCTTTCCTGGACTGACCCTTCTTTTCTTTTTTTCTTTTTGGTTTTTTTTTTTTTTTTTTTTTTAATTAATGCTACGGAAATATCCACTATACACCACTAATTTTAAATGGCTCTTTGTGATGTGAGCTTACATATGACTGTAAAGCAGAAAAAGGAGAAAAGAAGAGAGGGGACAGAAGGATAAAGGGAGGGGAGAGGGGAAGGGGAGGGGGAAAGGAAAGGGAAAACGAAAGGGAAAAGGAAAGGGAAAGGGAAAGGGAAGGGAAGGAAAGGAAAGGAAAGGAAAGGAAAGGGAAAAGGAGCCACCTAAAAAATGGAGGGGGCTTTCTCTGAACTGCAATGTCCCACTTCACAGTGGTGCCGGGGGCTAACGAGGAAACTCACACCGCACCAAATGAATGTCCCGCTGATGCACTGGTAAAGAAGTTCACTACTGGTGCCTCCAGGAGAAAGCAGGCTGTCATAGTAGCAGGAATTCTACTTTGAAGGGCACAGAGGCACCCATCTGTTGGCCTGATCTCGAGGGAGGTGTGTTGCCTCCCAGGGACTTGAATCAGGGATGTTGCTGAGGGGCTGCCTGGTTTAGCAAGTCCCCTTCACCCACTTCTGGTCTGTGTGGGTGCTAGGGATACTGACAGCAGTAGCCTGGAAATCATTGAGAAGGACTACAGAGCCCTGGGAGAGGTGGTTAGGGGCTCTGGAGCTCAGATAGTTTCTTCATCAATTCTCCAGGTCAAAGGGGAGGACCTGGAAAAGACCATGCAAATTTGGGAGGTTAATAAATGGCTAGAAGGGTAGTAATTTGGGGGTTTGGTTGTTTAGAACATGGGACTCCATTTGGGAGGCTGGGTCTACTGGACGCTGGTGGTTCCATATGTGTAACATAGTGCAGCTTTCTGTTGTATTCCCTTCCCTTCCATTCCATTTTGTTCTGTTCCATTCCATTTTATTTCATTCCATTCCTTTCCCTGCACGCGCAATGAGCTGTACAATGAGGAGAATATTATTTACCAGGGAATTTCAGCACCAAAAGCACTTTCAAAGACACAAATCCAAACGGTTGCAGGTGGAAAGAGTATTTATTTAGAAATAAAGTTATTTTAATTGTCTTGGTTTAGTTTAGCTTAGCTTAGCTTAGCTTAGTTAATTTTAGTCTGTTTTAGTTGAGACCCTTCGGTTTAGCTGGAAAATTGCTTCCCTGCATCCTGACAAAGGAAAGGCAGGGCAGGAGCGGTGCCGTGGTGGTGGGAGAGCAGTGCAGGAAGAAGCCAGCCAGAAAGGGGCAGGCAAGACCTGACAAGGGGGGGCGCTCACTACTGCAGAGGACAGCAGCAAGTCCCGGGGCCACGCTGGGGCCAGCTGGGAGTGCAGAAGGCTGCCTCCCCCCGGATGCGGGGCACGGGGGCCACCTGCGTGGAGCACGAGCCGCTGCCATTGGGCCACCATGACCCAAAGGAGCCCCACGAAGGGGCTGTGCTCGGCTGCGGAGGAAGGCAAAAACCCCCAGGGACGCTTGCTAGTCCAGCCTGGGGGGAAAAAAGCCCTTCCCCCCCCAGCTGCAGGACACGAGGGGCCACCTTCGTGCAGCAGGAGCAGCAGGCGATAACGCAGCCAGAATGGAGCGAGGAGCCCTGGCAAGGGGTCATGCTCAGTGCCCAGAGGAAGGCAAAAAACCCCCGGGGACCGGTGCCAATCTGCCCCGGGGGAAAATTCCTTCCTGACCCCAGTGCTGGCGATCGGCTGCTCCCTGAGCACCTGAGCAAGGCCTGCTCCTGGTCCACACGCTGGTTACGCCTCTATGGGGACAAGGGGACACTGGCACTGCCTTTTCTGCCTCCTCCTGGAGCCATCTCAGGGGCTTCCAACACCAGCAAAATGCCATTGGCGTGGTGAATCCTCGGAGCAAGAATCCTTCCTGTGCTTGGCAGCGGGAGCTCGAGAGCGCTGGCAGAGGGCACTGAGCCACCCGTGCGTGCGTCCTTGTTCTTCTGGCTCCTGCCACTCTCTCCCCAGGAGGTGAGGACGGTGAGCTTCCTGACAACTAAAGCAGGATCCCTCCGTGATGCTTTGAGCGTGGCCCCTCCAGGAGCTGGAACTGCAGCACAGAACCTCCAGCAGCTTCATGCAGCTTCCAGTGTTCCCTGCCTGAGTTCCTCCCTCACCTAATTCCCTGCTGCCCAGGAGATGAGGACGCTGAGC
>NDXB01015010.1:49496-89705 GCA_002631895.1 Agapornis roseicollis | reverse complement strand
TTTTTTTTTTTTTTATTGTATTTTTTTGTTTTTTTTTTTTTTTTTTTTTTTTTTTTTTTTCTGTCTGGATCCATTTAGAGGAACACAGTGGAAGCTTAGAATGTGTTACAGCCCTGTTTGTTTATTTGAATGCTTGTGACAACATTAGGGGCTCAATCCTGCTGCATTTTGGAGTTTTGCCACATGCTTCACATAGGAGCAGAATTGGACCTGACGTAGTTCACATATTAAAAATGTACCATGTGTGCTTTGTTTTTTTCTGAAGTCAGAATATGAGCAAATGATGACTTTTTCATCAAACAAAATTGTTTCTGTACTGCTCTCTTCATGGCAGGAGTTTTTTTTTTTTGCATAATTTTTAATTATATTTGGCCATTATTAAAAGTTCCCAGAATTAATGCCATATGTAAAAATATCTTTCCCAGATCCTCTCTATGAAAGTGCAGCCGCTGAAAGTGGTAGAGAGTAGTGTAGTGCTGTGTATATTTTTTCCTTTCTAAATACTACAATGGGTAGAATGTTTTCCCAAAGAGGACATTGCACCCCTAAGTGTGCCCCGTCTCTGGTATTTAGTCTAAATGGAAAGTAAATAACAAAGTGTAGATAGCAGTAAAAGTATGTTCCCAAAGCCTTATGTTGCATTTAAAGTAGTTTTGCAGCATATGGTAGCTGGCAAAGATTTGAATAAACTTGATTTCTGTAGCTGTCTTCCAAGAAACACATCTGTTGACATAGACATGTAGTTTCTACAGCCCTGTAACATGAATGCATGTCCAGTATTATAGCAGGAAACAAAAGGATGGTTAAGCTTGAAAGCCTGAAATAAGGACTCTTACACACCATTTTTGCCCTGAAAAATTGTGAAAAATGGCTTCTGGCTGAAGATAAATATATTCAGAGAGTGATGTTTTACTGTCCTGAAAACAGTTACAATATATGTTGATGTCTTTTGCTTTTAAAACAAAAAGTTCAGTATCAGTGTCTTGGATTGTCGTCTCTATAGAAGAAGTTGAGATAAATGGATGAGGAGTTGTATAATTTTTAAAATTGAAGCTGTAGCTTAATGGTGGAGAAGCCAGACTGTGCAAAATAGCTATGTGTGATTAAAGTTGGTTTATGTGATTATATACTTACATAAAAATGTGATTATATACTTAGCAATATGATCAATAGATGTCAGGATCAAACTCAGTATTAAGCTCAGTCTGTTACTTAATACCAAAAAGCATCTTTAGGATCTTGTGTATGTGAAGTCTTTTATCCATTGTTCTGTTCCTTGCAGATACACCCAATAACCAGTCCTGTGTTGCTTGCTCTATGCTTTATGCAACTCAAAACATCACATAGCAAGTTTTAAAATGTTTCTTCAGATAAATGCTTAAAGCTTAATCGAGATCAATAAATGATTCAGTACATATGGGCTTAGGTCTCTTGTGAGATGTGAGGGCTCCAACTTTTGTACACAAAGCTGAACACTTACATTTTGTTCCAAATTGAGTTTTGATTTCAGTCAAATCCAAATCCAAAATTCTCATTCAGCTAGTTGGCAGTCCTTTCTGTATTTCCATGCCTTCTTGATGGCTGCTAAGGGCACTGACCTTTAGATGTGCAGTAAGGTGTTATTTGGACTTGGTTTTGTTTTGATTTTGGTTATAGCAGTGGAGATGCAAACAAATTTAATCACAAATTGAGGAGCCTGTATTTTGGTATAAATTATGAACCAAATGAGAATGAAATAGCTGCATTGTTCTAATCAGTAAGATTTTATACTTCTGTATCGGATGTTGGAGGAACTCGCATGAGAATCACTGAGATCATTTTCCTGGTACTGCAGCTTTGTTGCTGAACCTGATGCCTCCTCCCAGGTTCACTGGTGAACCTGTGGCACAGGTTAGCTGTGCCAGCAGTTCAGTTCTACTTTCCTTGCAGACAAGGGCTGAATCTTGCACTGGCTCTGCTTGCTCATGGTACTTATCATCTGCCTTATGATATCTTCTTAAGAAATGATGAATGCAAGCCTGGGCTTTCATCAAAAGGTTTTGCTGAAGTATATACACAAAGAGATGTCTCTGTTTGGTTATGGGATGTTACATTAATACAGATATCACTTTTATATACACAGTGAAGGCAGTTGGAAGATATAATTTCCCTGAATGATCTGCAGTGCCAGATCTGTGCTCTGTGGAGCTCCCAGGACAAAAGGGAAGAATCTGTCTGATGTGTTGTATCATGAGAGTCAGATATTTTTGTGTGTGCAGAAAGAGTGAGTCAGCCTTTTTTGATTTTGGTTGCCATTGCAGCATGGTGTTGCCTCTGAGGCCTTCGGAATGAGCATCTTCAAGCTGTTTGTGCTCTGTTAGTTCCATTATGATAGGCCCATTTCTCTATTTCAGCCATCTCCTGATTTGTCATTACAAAACTTGTAGAACATAAAATAGAGCAGCGCAACTGATTTCTTGTGGAGCTTTCCATAGAAAAGGTGCTTTCAAAATGGAGTGTATCTTGTATAGAAGAAGGCACAGCTACCTGAAACTCCTCCATTTGTTACAGTTAAAACAAATTTTTCCTTCTGAATCACCCTGAAATTTTAAATTAATATTTTCCATTCCTACCTCTTTTAATTATTGAGCTGGTAAGCTGAAAATATTTGTTACAGTTGCATGAGGAAAACTCAAATATCAGAACGTATAATGCCTCAGTCAAGTTTGTGTTACAGACTTCATTTTTTGTTTGTTTTTTAAAGTGATCTAAAACTTTCATGATGATCAGCTCTGACAAAGAGAAGTGAACCTCTTTTAAACCATCACAGATTACACCTAATGCAAGGATAAACTGACAGGCATTTCCAAGTAAAATAGTTCTTTTATGTGGGTCAGCTGCAAACTACTAATGAAAATGCATGTGAAGGAGAGGTGCTCAGCATGGTCAGTGCCACTGTTTTGTCAGATGTAAGTTTCCTTGAAACATTCTTGCAACAGAGTTGATGAAATCTGTGTAAAAAACAAGCTTTTCTCAAGTAAACTGTTATATTTAGAAAGAGATCTGTATCCTTTCTGGGCATAATAGTTGCAAAAAGTTGTAGGAAGCAGCTACCTAAGCGCAGAGTGTAAGGAGGATCGCATTCACGCTTCCAGTTGCCCTTGAGAAGTTCAGGAGTAGTGACTGAGTGGTTTTTATATTTTTTGTCAGTGACAGCTTGTACGGTTTGGCACTCCAGAGAAACGCTGTAGGAAAAGAAAAGAGGCCTAAATAAGGTCTGAAAGGAAAGGAGCCCTAAGAGAAATATTGCTCTCCAAATTCTGTTCTGCTGTAAAACAGATCCTCGCTTTCCATTCCTTTTCCAGAAGAAACTCTTTTTGGAAAAAAGTGGAATTTCCTTATGTAAAGAAAGCAAGATTCAATATTTCTCTTTGTAGGAAGATGTGCAAAGGCAAGGGATAAGTAAATAATATAAAAAAGGCATAGAAGTTACTTAAAAGTGCCTCTCTATGTGTGCACTCATATATACGTGTGTGGGTTTATATTTTAAGAAATATAAAGCCTTGTAAGCACCTCATATTTGATGGGTATCTTCTACATTTACTGTGTGTCTATTACAGGTATTACCGAGGCTAAGCTAGCACAGGTAGGATAAGGTCTCTGCAGTCTGCTGTGCCATAGTTGTAATTTCTTTTCATGGTGATGTAATTCACATTACAGGTCCCATTCCAAATTGGTGGCCTTTGCACTGCTTTCCTTGATCCTGAATGTTTAACTAACTGTATGTCTGTGTTCTTAAAAAGTATTTAACTCAAGTAAGCCTGGCTTAATGATCTTGGTCATGTTTTATAATGGCCCTGTCCTCATCATTTATGTTTTTTTGCAAAGTTTACCCAGTGATTGCCAGGAGTTTCAGTGCTGTCCTTATTTTCTCCTCACTCCTTGGGATGAATGGTCTGTTGTGACCTTGTAATGCTTTTTCCTCCAACACAGAGGTGCTGACAGTCATAGGGAAACAGGAGCTTAGCAGAAGCCTATATGTTTGCAGTTCTTGCCTCCTTGGGGAAGTGGTGGCTGATGCTTTCATCCTGCACCACTACGCACAGCATGGGACAAAGCCTCTGTTCACTGAGCTGAAGCAGAGAGGTCTTTGCTGGCATTGCAGCAGGTGTAATAAAGTCAGTGGTATTTTATTAGACTTACAATTTTCTTTCTTGTTCCTGTATATACATCAGTCTCTTGGTGCTCTTTGGGCTCAAGACTAAATTACCAGCTTTTGCTATAAGTCGTTTTCTATCAGTCCCACTGCTTATGATGGCGTAATTGAATCTATTGATAGATGAGTTTTCAGCAAGGCTGGGGAAATCAGTGTATCTCCAGCAAAACCAGCACACTAAAATGCATGTCTACTATTTTGTGGAATGACTCCTACCAATCAGAGAATGTATCTGTTTAATTATTTACTTTTAAATAGAGCCATATGAATTACGGGAGAGAGACGATAGTTTCTAACAGTATTTCAGCTTACAAAATTGCACAGGGTGGAAAGGACCTCTTGAGATCATGTGGTCCAACTATCCTGTTCAAGCAGGGTCAGCTAGAGCAGGCTGTCTGGAACTATGTCCAGCCACCTTGTGGAAAGCATGTTAAAATATATATTAGTCTGTGATTTGTAACACTTCCAGCTGTATCATTCAGACTTGCAGAGCATTTAAGGAAGATCCAGTGCTAACATTGTCAAAGCATTCATCATCCTGGATGTTTTGTGTTTTTTCTTAATTGCATCTTACTATAGAGTCATAGAATCATAGAATAGTTGGGTTGGAAAGGACCTTAAGATCATCTAGTTCCGGCACCTCTGCCATGGGCAGGGACACCTCACACTAAACCATGCCACGCAAGGCTTTGTCCAACCTGGCCTTGAAGTAGAGGGTATTTGTCCTGTGATAGCAAATGATTGAGTGCTGTGAAATGAAAGCATGTTTTATGCTGGTAATTTCTAGTGTACTTGACCCATAAAATTCTAAAAAGCAAAAATTAGTTTAAAAATATAAAATCAACTGACAAAATTACAGTGGTTCATCAGATGTGGGATAGAGAATGGTTTTAGTGCCTGGTAACACTAGTGACTAGTGTTAGTATTAACTACAAGCTCAGTGTCAGGGGAATTTTGCTATTTGCACTTGACACTAGCAGTGCTTACTTGCTTATCACTTAAAACAAAAGGAGGAAGAGACCTAATGTGTACTTGACTGATAATCTCACCTGGCTTTGGACAAAACTGCGTCCCTCAGTGGTGGGAGATTTCAGGATCTCAAAAGCTCCTGTGTCTGCTGATGTTTCTGAGATCTACAGCAAGAAAGAAGCAGTAAAGATACAGTGGAAAGAGCGTGCTGTGCACTTTCTTCAAGTAGATCTTAAAGTGAGACACCTTGAACTGCTTCTTCAAGGGCCATTGGACTAGTCTCTGGGCTGGAGTAATGCATCCAGAAGTCTTAGTTCAGTTGAGCAATACAGTGACAGAATACTACTTGAGCTTGAAATGTTTATAAGAGGTAATAGTAAAACCAGGGAGCAATGAATTATAATTGTCCTGCTGGGATATGATGAAAGCCTTTATGAGAATCTCCATGTCCTGATGGGACAGTATGGGTGGTAACTTGGAAAGATTTGTAAAATGGTAGTATGACAGCTTTACAGTTGGATTAATACAGGCTTCAAAAGAAACCACAGGGTCAAAAATTACTTCCAGGCTGCAGGCTTTAAAGGCAGAAAGATCTACCATTGAAATGGGCAGTTAAAAGGTGTAGGTGATATATAGCTGTGAAAGGAGAGTCAATGTTAGATTACTTGAGCTCCAGTAATCTTTAAGATAAGATATAATTTAATGATGCAGATACTATATCTGAAATTGAATTGTACCACTTGGTGTGAATTATTCCTATTATGTGATTCTTGAGGTGAACAATAAAGGAGTAATAAAAGGACAATTTGTGAGCTTTTTGAGGGATTGAAATAAGGAGAGGGTAATGTTTTAATATGCTGGAATTGGGTAGAAAGAGAAGCAGGTGAGGGCGGAGGATAGGTGAGAAAAGGATGGCAGAGGAGAACTAGCTGAATAGTTTTCACATATCTCAGGAACTGAGAGTTGAAGGCAGGTTGAGAAGTTTATGCTGCTGTTTGGGCAGGGGAAGCCCAGTGGAGATGTGCATTCCATTCATCTGAATGGCTCTTCTAGTAAAAACATTGCTAGACACAAGTACAGTCCAGGCATGGCAAATGATGAATGACTTAGCAAGCTATCTTGCTGGGTACTTAATCTGTGTGGTTATCTAAATAATTTGAAATGCTTCTCTTGGCCTGAGCCAGGCTGGGCAAAATGAAGTGCCATGCATTAAACCTTGTGCTACTTTAGCTCTCAGCTCCCAGCAGGAATCCAACAAGATATGGCTCCATGAAAGGTGATACTATATTAAACTAACAGTACAAGTTGTATCAAAGTCAGTTCCAAATTCAATACAAAAAGTTGTGTTTTTAGAAGGTATTTTAAACCTAGCACTAGCACTTCAGCCACTTGCTGATGTCAGTACAAAAATAAATGCTTTGTACAGCTGCTGAGTGCAAGGAAGATGAGAGGTTAAACTGGGTTAGCGGAAATGAAGGACGTGCAGTGGAAGAAGTATTGGTATCAGAATGTTTGTGGAATTTGTCGTTAAATAACAGAAGTGTTTAAATTGGAGGACTATTTTAAAGTGTTCCTTTTTACAGTTTTTTTCTCCCATTTATGTGAAATTGAAATTATTTATAAAGGTGCACAAGGAAACATTAATTCCTTCTGCTCTTAAAAAAAAAAAAAATTAAGGATGATGGCAAATCCATCTTACTCTCTTACTTTCAAGCCTTCTTGAGCTAGGGCCTGAACCACTGATGTGTATTAGAATAATTCTGCTATTCTTACTACAGTTGATTACAGTGCTCTGTTATAAAGGGTGGAGGCACTTGGTTGTTCTCCAAAGAAAGTGAGTAATAATTGACCTAATGTACAGAGCACATGAATAACATATTCTTTTGGTAAGAAATTTATGTTTTACAGGGTGTGCTAGAGTTCACATCCCTTTTTCACATCTTCCAAAAGATTTTAAAATACTCAGCTGCTCTATTAAATTTCTAATTCAACAAATACTCAAATACAAAGTATGCATTAGATAAAGCTCTTGAGCTGAATCCAAACATTGAAAAATCTTTTAATCTGCCTTGAAAACAGCTGTTTAGAATTTGAATAGAAATAACAACTTCCTTCAGCCTTGATGTCCGCTTCAGTCTCAAGCTGGGAGGAATTTCTTTTTGTTACTCTGATATAAAGTCTTGCTGCTATTGCAATAGTTTGACTAGCCACAAAACATACCAGGAGTGGTAACCTGGTCCTGTTTGAAATAAATGGCAACACTTCATTTGAATTCAGTAATGCAGGGGAGACTTAAAAGGCTTGAAATAGTTTTGATACATTAAGTGTAGTTGTCTGAAATGCAGCTACAGGAGCTCTTATTGACATCAAATACTGAGAGACTGCTGCTGTTCTTCATATTTGCCTGCTGAAAGAATTCTTGAGTAAGAATTGTGGTTTTTAGTGTCTAAAATAATTTAAACTAATTAGATTGGTTTTGTGCATATGCACATGCAACTTCTATTCCTTGTTCAAAAATATACTTGGGTAATCTTAAAATGTTATGCAGTGATTCTGCATTATATACCACAAATAAAATTTCTAGACAACTGCTCATTACATCCAAGGACATACTAAAAGAGCTCAAGATGGCTAACATTACAATGAACATCAAAAGCAGTAATGATTTGCCAGTTACTGTAAACTATTGCCAAAACTCTGCAGGGAATGGCTTACGTTTATTTTACAGTTCTTCATTTTGCTATGTCCACAGGTTAGATTATACATGCATCTCACACACACACGCTCACACACATATCACTTGTATATTCAAACATTTGGGCAGTACTTTAAGCTCAGAGGTGGAGTTCTTACATCGTTTAGAGAAGTGAAGCCTGGAAGCTTCTCAGTAGGTATGGAAGTGATCCAAAATCTACTTATATGTCACAGAAAGGGAAGCCCACAGATTTGGGTGGGCTTTGAATTGGGAGTCAAGAGTTGACATGATCAGATCTTGTCAGACAGGCTTTAAGAAAATGTGCAAGGTTATGGAGAAAGCAGTTAGCACTGTGCTGTGTTACCACAGTACTACCAGTTAGTAATTAGTAATTTTGGATAAAAGTGAGAAGTGCTCAAAGGCATAAGCTGCATAAGACACTCTTTATCTGTGGCTGTAAATTATTGAAAATAACATTATATGGGATGGTGGTTATTGAAAACAAATTTGAGATTTCAAGATGATAAATAATAAACATTCTAGTAGACTATATAGCAAAAACCATGCAGTTTTATAACATAGCGTGCTTTTTCTTTTGGGCTTCTGTGCTGCATGTATAAACTTTCATGTGTTATTCTTATTTCTAATGTGTTTTTTGAATGCAGGTGTGTTAATGTACATTGGTTAAGATATGGAGATGTTTGTATACATGTACTCCAGTAGCTTCTGATGAAGTATAAGTAGCCCTCTTAAAGCAGATCTTTGTATTTGTTTTAGTTGGAGTTAGAGTTTACTCAAATTTGAGCAGATGTGGAAGAGTTGTGGGCCTTCCTTTCTCTGTGAGATGTCTTTGTTGTGGTTTTTCATTAGTTTTGTTGTTGGTTTGGTTTTATTGGCTTGGGTGTCCTTTATTTTTTAAGTGGTCAGTATAGTGAGTGGTTTGCAGTGGTGTGATACTGATGCAGAGGTGCAGATGGAGTACCCGGGGTGCCACTGATTCTCTATACCTCCTGTGCAGCAGAATCAGATCACAGGCAGGCAGCAGGCTTGCTGTTCTGCAGAAGGGCAGCCTGACGCTCATGTGAATAATGTGTAAGGTAACTTTTCTGAACAGGACTTTTAATCAGCTGTTTAGAAGTTGTTGATCCAATTTCAAGTTCTGAGTGAAAATAAATGGGGAAAAGATGTTGCCAGGCAAGAGTTCCAGTCCTGTGGCTATCTCATTTCAAACGTGTGGGCTAAATTATATTATAATTTAGCTTATAGTATATTCACACATTAATAAAAAGTTTGTATGTAAGGGCAGTTAAACCACTGCAAGCTTATTTTATAAGACTAAACTATTTGATGCTTTAAAAACATTTTTTCTAATGTGAATGTTATCTATCACAAGTGTGGTGGAAACCTGGAACTTAATTAATGAAATAGATACTCAGGCACTTTCCTGACAAGAATGATGCATATGAAAGACATTATTTCCAGGAGAAATCTTACCTTTTATAGTGCAGAATACCTCTGATAATCAGGAGGAAGTTTTCTCTTCTACTGAAGTGTCTTAAATTATGAGCTTTCTACTGTTTTATAGGATTTTTTTTTTTTTTAAAGCCACCTAAAGGTTTTCCCACTGTGCTGGTTTACAAGCAGCTGAAACTGTACACACCACTCAGAACAGTTTGTTAACTTTGCTGGGAGTGATGCACGTGTATATTGGTGACCACCTGGATTCCTAAATGTACCCATTCTATTAAAAATTAAAAGGAAATACTTTGTATATATTTAAGTACAAGTTTAAATTAGCACTGTAGTTGCTAAACCTTTCAGCTGAGACACATGCCAGAGCTCCCACAGAGGAACTCTAAAATGCATTATGCTACATTCTGTGCACTTACCCCTCTTAACTCTGCTGCTCCTCAGCAGTAGATGGGAGCTCCCTCCTGCTTTGCTTACTCTGTCTTCTCTTATCAGTTGTAGGAACTCCAGGGTACTGCCTCTTATGTGCCATTCTCTTGCACTCAGTCCCAGGCAGATACCAACTTTTAATACCTAAAGTAACCTCTGTCTCAACTGTGAATCTGCTTTTGGCTTGAGGGGGTTGGGGGAGTTGAACTGGATTACTAGCTTCCTAATGGCTTAATAGAGTCATAGAATCATACTGCATTCACAGCCAAGTGAAGTTAAAGGAAAAAGATACTCAGGGTGTCAGTGGTGTGGATGACATTCTATATCCAGAAGGGTAAGGTAAGCATTGAGAGATCGCTCATGCATGGGTTACCTTACTTCTTTCTGTGAGTCCTGGTTTCTTGACAGGACTACCTCTTAACCTCAGTACCTGCTTTGTATGATGCTGACTTACAGCAGGAAAACTTGCTGGGGAGGGAAAAATGAGCAGGATGAGCCTTACAGCCTAGTGTCTGTGAAACAGAGCTTGTTCTTCTCAAGAATAATTCAAATCTGTCTCTTCTATAGCTCATTTAGTTTCTTTTTTTGAAAGATGAATTCTAAAACTAAAAATAAGCCTTGTCATAGTTTATTCCATTCAAATCAATTGTTCAAGTTTTTTTTCAGAAGACGGTACAAGTACTTACAAATAGAAATTATAAGTATTCTATTAGAAATTAGAAGTTTTAAATGTTTCCAAATTCAATACACCTGATTTCATTTCTTTGAGGTGAACAAATAGGAGCTCCCTCATTTAATAGGCAAGGAGTATTTTGTCAGTGCTGTGTTGGGCCATTCTTCATGTGGCTTGTAACTCCTATTTTTATCTCATATCCTCTGGCCTTGTGTTTTTTTTCCATATTTAAGATTTTGACATTGAACTGTACAAGTAATATTGGGGCATATAATTTGTACCTTATCTGATTGAAAATATCAAAGTACAAAAAGAATATGGAAATCAAGTCTACAGTTGGGAAGAAAATGCCTTTTGGGAAATGCATGTTTAATATCTGCAGCTTATGTAATCATTGTTTATTCATATTTGGTCACACAGTGATAACACTGGATAGAATTTCAGAGCACGTGGGCAGTTGGGATGCTGTGGTCCTCTGTGTTGGTTAGATGCTCATCACATTGCTCGACATTCTTAGGCCTCTTTTTTTCTTCTTGGAGCATGCTGGCGAGCACTGCTAATGCCTGTCCTCCACCCCAACCCCCCACTCCCAAAAAAAAAACCAGCGTGGTGCTTGCTGCAGATCACCCAGCTCCTGGGTGGAGCCAGGACTGCTCCCAGTCTACTGGATATGCACATACTCTCCTGGATGGCTTTGCCTGGCTGGGTGCACTCTTATTAATTGGCTCCCTGGACCTCTTTTCTAACCGGTGAATTGGCAGGCCTGTCCTGGCAAACCTCCCTCTCCTGGAGGCTGGTGAGGCTCTGGGCTGGCCGGCCTTTTCCTTCCTTTCCCTTTCTTTTCCTCCCCTTCTCACACATGGTGTCTCCTGGCTCCCACTGTTTATCTCCCCATGTCTGTGTGCCTCCCACTCATTTGTTAGATTTGCTTTGATCCATCCCAGTTTTGCTGCTTTCCTGTTTTTCTTCCCGCTGCTCTTTTGCTGTTTTGCTTCTTTGTATCCTTGTTTCCTTCTCACTTGTTCCCTGAAGGCTTTCTGCTCTGGCTTTCCCCTACCTACGGGCAGCATGCATGTTTTCCAGAGCTTGCTGTCTCACTCTTGTCTGTTCATCTAATCTAACAACCACATTATTTGAAACAGTTACTAACAGAACACCAGTTAGTGTTATAGGTTGGATAAATGGTTATATTTATCATATTTTTATTTCCCATAGTCCTTTTTGTAAATTCCTTTATAACTCTAGTCTGTGCTTATGGAGAAATGCCTGTGATAAAATCCCAGCTGAAGTGCTTTTGTTGTGCTTCTGTGCCATCTTTCCTGTAACTGTGGTTTATCAAGTATCTATGTAATCTCTGTAACTCAGTGTCATCTCTCTTAGTCACAACTTCCTGTTTTAATCCAGACACCACAATTACAGCTATAGCCTCACAAACACTTCATTATGTTAGCTTGGACTAAGTACTTCTGGGTGATCAAAAATGATGGGAAAGGAAGTGTGGGGAAGATTCATGGCAGTTGAAAATTTGCTGCTGAATACCTTGTGAGAGATGGCATAAAATTCTGTGGACTTTCTTCTCCTGCTTGTCTCAGTCTTTATTCCACAGTCCTTATTCAGACATAGTTCATGCTGATGCTAATTGAAGCTTTTTCTGAGTTAGGACTAGAGAAACAGATCTCTGTTGTTATATGCTATAGGGTACCTCATATAATCTGTGATTAAAAACCCTGTAAGTATCTATTTTGGTTCGATTCAAACCCATTTTCTAAGTGCTTCTTTTGCTCTTTCTTTTGGCATGGCCAGTGTTTTCACTCATCCTAATTATGGGGTACCTAATATCAAAAATCACTCTAAATACTGATTAACAAGTCAGTCCCTAATGGTAACTACACAGCCTTGTCAACTGGAAACTACTCTCAGCCCCCCATATGTATTTTCTTCTTTCATGACAAATATGAATCCCATTTGAGAGGGCATTGTTCCCATGTAGCAGCCCATTCCCTTCAAGTGAATATCCTCCTCCTTTAAGATTTTAAAAGTTTTTGTATTGCTTTTACATGTGTATCCAGTATAGATACATTTCTGAAAAAAAGGAAAAAGAATAGTTCATAGCATCTATTGAATTGGAAAATTAATTAGATGACCTAATTGCTTGTGCCTGAGTTCCTCCGTGGAATGTGTTCTGCTGCTGCTGCACTTGCCCAGCACAGAAAATCTCAGGAGCTAATTCCTCTGGGCTTTTATTAGAAACTGACAATTAATTGTACATAAAAAAAAAACAACCCAACAACAACATAAAACTCAAACAAATAAACAAAAAACCTTTGAAGGGTCTTAACACTAAAAGCATTACAGGAACAATCTTTTCTCATTTTACTACAGTAATGTCAAGAGGCATGAACTCAGCTTGAGGTTCCCTTTATCATACACAAAACATACAAGTCTCTGTCCCAAAGCCTGTGTAGTCTGAAGAGGAAAAAAAAAAACAACAGCATCATCCAGGAGTATTGGCAGCCCCATGTTACATGTGGGGAGCTAATATACAGAGAGATTAAGTCACTTCTGTGAGGATGTACAGGGAGTCTGTAGTGAGTCTGAAACTGAACCCAGGTCATCTTAGCCCCAGCCAAGTGTCTCAACCACAAGACTATCCCTTCTCTTCAGTATGTCAGTGTAGAAAGTAGGCCAAAAAGTAGTTTCCATCCTTTTATACATAGCATTTTCTAAGGCTGTGAAGTATTATGTATTAGACAGGCATCTGGACCAACAGCAGTTTCTGCAGATACTTTTATCTGTAAACAGAAGCAAAGCTTGTAAAGGCTTTGTAAATTTTACATAAATTATTATTTTATCTATAAATGGCACAGTTAAATCTGTAAATACTATACTTAATTTCAAGGTATTTTAATAATTATTTTAAAAATATTTCTTTTAATTTTTTTTTAAGGGTGGAAAATGTATTTTAAGGGTTTCTGTGTTCTGTACTTCTAATTTTCATATGTTTTACATTCTGGTACTACTCATATGTAATGATCCATTAGCAGCGATGTGTAGCTACTTCAGGATATGGAGTGTGTTACATGGTGTGGTGTAAACTGAGAAAGGGAGGCTCAGGTCATATGAGTTACTGTTAGGTTACGTACTCCTATGTTGGGAATCAGTGAGGCTGGCGGTTTGTTGACCTAAATCTGAGTGATTCCTATTATGTTCAGCATTTGCTTTTCTTATTGAGAATCATTCTATATAGCCAGAGTGTAACAAAACTTCTGCTTTAGTCTTTTGTACCTCAAATGGAAAAGAAAAAAAGTGCAAGTATGTGTGGATAAATAGGTATGTATGTTCATCATCCTCCTTCAGCTGGGATCTCCTGTTTCTGTGTGAAACTAGCGTTACTGTGTTGAAGTGTATACAAAGAAAAGGCCAGAGTTGTTCATTCCCCTCAGTACCCTAGTTAGAAACTCCCAGACACTTGGCTCATTTGCTGAACCCCTCATTCCTTTCTCCCACATGCCCCAAATAAAACTTACTTATCTGATTCTCACTGGTGTATGTTTTGGAGCACCACTTTTATGAACTCCATTAATTGAAACCATTAATTCCAGATGTTCTGTGCATTTACACAGATAAATTTCAGTGATTGTCGTGGCAAAGAATAAAATTAAAAAAAATCAGCCTTGAATGACCACTGGCATTCAGGCAGCGTAGAGGTGAGAGAAACCTTGTTTTTCAACCCAGAATCTCTAAAATAAGTAGTGAGAAATCCAGAACTGCACAGTGATCGGTGTAATGGACCGTTCAGTACAAATGATTGTTTCCAAGATTCTGATGCTATTCCCCATGAGCACATAATTAGTAAAATACAATTGGAGTGTGTCACTTTTGGTTGAGCCAGTATGGCCCAGCTTTTGGAAAGAGGCCTCTGAAGCTGGGTGGATCTCTCTCTTCCCCTCATCCCTGCAGTGTTGGCTGTTTTCTACATGTGGGTGTGTGGATGCATAGTCACAGGCAACAGGATCTTCCCACTGAATTGTCGTTCTGTTGTGAAAATGAATGAGTCTAATCCTTCACTTGTAACTGGGACCTGGACTTCATACTGATGGTCCATATCTGGGCACCTACAAAACCAGCAAGTCCTATCTGATAGGGAGGAAACAGAAATCTGTTAGGATTTCAGTCCTGGGGTATGAATGTTCATGTTCAAGGCAGTCAGGCTGATTACTGTTTCCCCAGTTTTAATGATTTGCTCATGTATGGAGGCAGATGAGGTCTTAGGACCTGGTATTCCCATCAACAAGTAGAAGAGATGCCAGTTTCCAGTGCTGAGGTAAAAATAGATCTGCAATACCTGTTACACTACAATAATGTATACACAGCAAATGTGACAAATAAAAAAAGGCCAAAAGCATCAGCACAGATGTTATTAAAGTATTAAGAAGTGTTAAACATTATGCTCAGAATTGGGAATTGCTTGCATTTTGAGTAAAAGCACAAAAAGTTTCCCATGTTTGCATAGAGTATTTATGGTAATTCCAAATCTTTTAGAAAGACTTGCAATTGCTCTTAATTAATACCTTAAGTTAAAAAAGAAAATACTTTGTGCTCTTCATTACATCACTAACAAGAGAGTCAGTAAATACCTTTTGCTGTTGCCTGCAGTATGCAAGTAAGAAGCAGACTTGACCCTGAGTTTGATAGTTGTGGATTCATCTTTCTCCCTGCCTCATTTTAAGATAATTAGTTCTGTACTCTCTCACTGTTTGGGAAAATCAGGCTTTTGATGTGGCTTTAACAGAGTATTTAATTGACAGTTGTCATAAGTAGTTTCTGTAATCCTTAAGTTAAAAATGTGATGAAGAAAGTCCTTAGTCACTTGAGGTCAGTCATTCATCGACTTTAGGGGACATCCACCCATTAGAGCTAAGCAACAAGAAGATTCCTTTAACCAAGTGGCCAATGAAGACAGAAATAACAGTTGATGTTAAAGAAGAAATAGGAGTTTACTTTTTAAAATTAAATACTAATTATGGGTGATGTTCAATGGCTCTTTCCAATCAATACAAAAGTCTAGAAAGTCTGTATATCTTAGATTTTCTGAAGGTCATTCACAGTTAGCAACAAAGCAGTTTAATACTTCAGTAAATACTACAGGAAAGTGTTAAAGATGAAAGAACCCTAGGCTCACTGAAACCCAAAGATCACCAGAAAGGTAGGTCCATGATTATACAGAAAATTAAGCGTAATGAAACAAGTGTTAGCATCTCAACTACTTTATATTGGTGGGTATAATATATATCTTTAATAAAATTATACTTGTTTAGTTAAACACTTGTGAGTAAAGGTTAAATCATTTGCCTTCTTGAAAGGAGATGTTTTCTACTTCTAGCAATAGGTATTCAATACATGAGATAGTTCCAGAATTATGGCATGTATTCTGTAACAGTTCAACAGAGATACCATTCAGAGTTAAGTAGTGCATGTTATTATTGTGTTCATGTTTGGATAAGAGTCTTAATGCAAATCCCATATATATGGTTATGCAAAATGAGCCAGATTCTGGTCACGATTACAGTGGTGTACACACAGAATGATGCTATGGTTTCATTGCAGAAGGAATCTGATCCTGTAACAGAGAGTTGCCTGGTATTTCAATTAAGTAGTTGATGTGTTTCACTGTAGAGTTAGAGGTGAGATACTGGTGTCTGAAGCAATTTTTGTGTGTTGTTGACTTAAATTTGTAATACTTCCTGAGATTTTTTTTTGGTTATTGTGCAACCATGAAATAATCATTAAATTATTACTGGGAAAATCAAAATGCTATATGCAGTCATTGTTTTTCAGATATTTTTTGAGTCTTTTTAGTTGGCTATTGATGAAGTAGTATTCTGTGTTGAAACCTTACTCAAACCTTACTTGTCTTCAGGCAAGTAAAAAAAAAATAATCACTATTTATGTCATATCAAATCTGTCATCACTCATGACAGTATCACTAAAAATACATGTATATGAGAAGTATTGAGAACACAAAAACCTGGCAAGAGCATGGCTTAGGAAATTTGGCCAGGGAGCTGTCTGCCATGTGGAGAAGAGTCTTTATGGGAATACGACCTGCGTGCCCTTTGCTTTCTTTCGGTGGAAATTTTCCGCTGCCATAATTTCTCAGGAGTGCTGGTCCTTTTGGGTTATGGCTAAGAAGGAGTTTGCTTCAGACAAGCCAGATGGTCCCTGGCAGCTGTTAAAAAGGAATGAGGAGAAATTGTTGATTGCTTTAATTACCTTGTTAAAGTGTTGCCAGGACTTTGGAAGTTCTGCATTCAGTTAGGACCGCAAAGTTATTTGTCCACGTGTTATTATGATAATATATACTTACCAACACCCCAGACATCCCTATTACGCTTACTGCCTTTCTTTTAAGTGATCTACAGTAAAAATGAGTCAACTTCTCACCATTCTTGCTGCATGTTTACTCATTGTATTTCACTTAGCTTGAGCAGTGAAATTGCCTCCCATTCTCTCCTCCCTCTCACCTTCCCTTTTTATTTATAACCTATTTTCAGTTCTGGACTGAGTTTCATTCCAGTGCTCTGCAATTGTATTGTGTTTCATGACACTGCAGAGGAACATTTATATTTGGGGGAAAAAAGAGATTATTTCTAATGTATTGCACTATTCCCTGTCCTTCTAAAATGTGAGCGGTATCTGTTTAAATCCTGTGTGTTGCATTGTCTGAAAACATTTTGCCTTTATTTGGATGTTGGTCTATTTAGTATACTATAAGTCATTATATCTGTTTCTCTTACACAGTTTGCACTACTTCAGGTAGTCTCAGTTATTTTATAGTCAGTGTCTTGTGAAGCCAAAGAAATATATAGAGCTTGTCTACTAGCTTTGTCTTTACCTTCCTATTCAATAGTTAATAATCCGTGGTATGTTAAGAGAGCTTCTATAACATGGCGCTTCTTAAGAACTCTTTTTAAAAAGTAGTAATATACTTCAGCCAACTTGTTCTTTTTAGGTGAAACTTCCAGAGTTCTTCAGTTGAATCCATTCTCCTTCATAATCATCTGGTCTTGACAATAAATATGTCACCAAAGTTAGTTACTTTTTTGCAAAAAGAGAGATGGAAATCGACTGAGAATTTGATTTCATAGTTCCTAGCCTTTGAAAAAAAATGGAAAAATTAAAATCTGCAAAGAAATGTTCTTTTGTAGCTTATATGGCAAAATAGGGTGGGTTAGAGTTTGTCAGGTAACTGATTATTCAGAAAGGAGAAGTTATTCTGCATTTAGCTGCATTGCTTACTGTTTTCTTCATCATGGAAAAGAATAAAATGTGGTAACAATTTTCTGTATTTGGACTGCTGCCGCACATAATTGGGAACAACAGAGCTAAAGCCTTGATTTTGGTGAAATGCTTAGTCTGTGTGTTGGATTAAAATGTGTGCAACAAATCACTCCAATTCTGTAATAATTTTTGAACATTATTTTTTTTATTTTATTACTGTAATGTTATTACTTTTCAGTTACAGACTTCGAGAACTGGGTCAGTTGCAAGAACAAAATTGGCATGAAAATAGTTGTATATTTGTTCTGGAAAATGGATTGCCAAAATACTTTTGAAAGTAGTCAGCCTGAATTGTTCTGTACATCAAATGCAACTGATAATGTTAGTCTCACATGGTTAGTAAGCTGTTATTTAAGTCCTGCTCTTTAACCAGTATCTGAGGAAGACTAGATAGTATTTGCTAGATAGACATGTTAAACAGATCATCTGTGCAGAAATGGATTTATGAAGCAGCTTACGGAATGGAAAATAACTTTAGGCTGAAGTGTGCCAGCAAGTCAATATATGAGAACAATTTGCAACAAGCAGAGGTGAGGAAGACATGCAGAAATGGGGTCATCAGAATCATGAATTAGAAGACAATATTCCTGGGGCTGAAATACATGAGGCAGTAACTAACCTTTGTGGCTGACTAATACAGAATGAAGAGTTATGATACCTGTGGAAGTTATTTATTGCAAGCATTAGATAGGCTTCCATAGATGTTTTTTGCTCTTGTTAAAATAACGAGAGGCAACTTGGAGCTGTGATCTGTCCACAGCACAGCTGTGGTATTTTGAGACATTGCTGCTGCCAGATATATACCCCTGCCAGAAGTAGTGCCTGAATGGTTGCATTCCGAGGCCCTAGTTCCAGTGACATCTTAGCACTAGCCAATGTTAAATCTCAGCTATTTGAGCTCTGTGCTGTGCTGTGTGCTGAAGCAGCTGGGAAAGGGTCTTGTTAGTATGTGAAGCCATCTCTGGCACTGAAAAGGAGCAGACAGAAGTGGCATGGTGGTAATTTCTTCACGTACCACAGCTAGACCTACCAAAGCTCATTGGTAAGAAGTGTTAGACATCATAGGAAATAAGCTTTAAAATATTTACGAAGTTTTGTTTTCTTTCCTTCTGAACACCCTCTGATATCTTTGCCATGTACTTTCCAATGATGACACATTGGGATCTGACTGGGGTGAGTAATGGTGTCTGGCTGGGGGGAGGAGAGGACAGGGAGTGCTTAACAGTGAGTAATTATTTAAGGAAATGGCCCCTGTGGAAAAAGGAGTGTTGTGATTGGATGCATTTATCAACTGGCATTTCAGTGTCACCTGTGGATGGAGAATTATTGTGTCTGAGTTTTCAAATGGTTGGAAGTCAGTGCATTGAGCTAACATGGGAATGTTGTGTTGTGTGTCTGGTCTCAATTCTGTAAAGTAAGATATGCAATAAGTCTCCTCTTAGGAAAAACAGAGGTGAATAATAACTATCCCACAGGATCCTGAGCATGGTCATTCACTTTTCTGACCAGCAGTTAAAAAGCCACAAAATCCTGTATGCAAAACATGATTTCATGATAGCCGTAACGCACATTTCTTCTATTCCTGAGTTTTAAACTCAGGAAAGTGATTGGCGTTTTGTTTGCACAAGCATACTTGAATCAGCTAGGTAAATATGATTATATGTGTGTATTTTTAGGATTCATTTAAGAGCCTTCATTCATGGCTCATTTTTTTAAACACTGTCTTTATCCCTCGTCCAAAACCATAATTTGCTTGATGTCATTATCATATCATTCTTATTGGTGACATTTGATATATTCAGAGTTCCCTTCTTCCACATTAATTTTTCCCATATATAAGTGTCCAGCCACTGGACATTTTTGGAAACTCCTTTGGAAATCCCATTATCTGTTTTTCTAATCCTAATCCTGTTTTTTTCTAATCTGAAAGTTGTATTCAAGATGAATTTTCCCTCTCTATGGCAGTGGTGTAAAATCTGGTCTTACAGCATTCTCAGCACTTGCTATTTCAACCAGGGGAAGATGGAAGCTCAGTTACATAGAATCTTAGAATCACAGAATGGTTTGTGCTTGAAGGGACCTTAAAGATCATGTTTCCAAGCTTCTGCCATGGGTAGGGACACCTTCCACTAAGCCAGGTTGCTCCCAAGCCCTGTTCAGCCTGGCCTTGAACACTCCCAGGGATGGGGCAGCCACAGCTTCTCTGGCCAGCCTGTTTCAGTGCCTCATCACCCAGACTTGTTACACTGTTCCCACACTGGACTGCAGAGTGCCACATTTTAATTACCCAGTATTTTTTTCTGCTTACAACTGCATAGTTCCAAGTTCTCTCACCATTTAAAAATCCTTTTTGTACTTTAGGAATGCCATTGAAAAACAGAATAGCTATATTTTTTTCCCCCATCTGAAATACAGTTTTTGGATGCTTGAGAAAAATAGTTGAAATTTGCCTGAAGTCACGTACCGTGCTAAAAGGATTCTGCTACTTGAAGCTTGGACTGCCAACTTTTAGCTAGCATTATTCTTTGACTGTTTGAGATCAGTTTCCAAAAGAGCATTCTCAGGTATAGCCAGTTGCAATTCTCTGCCCAATGGCTGGCTAAGCAGGGGCACAGGCTGTCAAGCACAGTGGGTCACACATGAGTGGCACTCTGTAGGCTTTGCAGAAATGAGTCTGTGTTTCTGCCTTGTACAGTCTCACTGCCAGTGTTCCTCTTTTATCCCCAGCTGATAAAAACACCACAACCAGCCCACCAAACAGCAGAAACAAAACTGCTGCTAGGCAGGAAAGTAAACTATAATGAAGATCAGCTTTAAGGTACTTGACTTGCCTTAGAGCCTTTTCTGACCTTTCTTTCATTGATTGTACGATAATGGAATATTTCTTTCCCTTTTCCCCTGTACTAAAGAAAGGGAAGGTTGCCAGTTTGTGTTGCTGAGGGTGGTTTCAGTTACACAGCAGTCTTGGCTGGATTTGGGGGTTCATGCAGAATTTACCCATTTGAAGTGCTAGTAGTTAGGAGGAATGTTTCCTCCCTCCAAGCAACAGTCTGGGTTTGCTGCTCAGCCAGTATGCAGCACAGGGTAATGTGTGAGCTGTGTATGCTGTTTGCTGAGAAGAGCAGAACTCATTTTACCCTTATCTGTTTCTTTATGATGGCAAGAGATGACATTTTCCTCTTTTCAGTAATGAGACCTTGGTCATGATAAGATAAAGGCTGACTTACTAGGGTCCCGTTCTTCGACCTTTGCACCCATGCATTCCATTCATTTTAACAGAGGTGGAGGAGTTTGTCAGCCTCCTTAACAGGTGGTTATCAGTTTGCAAAATCAGGCTGTTTACTTTGAAACATCAAGAAATCTTCATAGGAGACTTATAAGAAATTGATCATGGAGGAAAGAAGGAAAAACACCCAGAATTTAACCAGCACCCTTGCATTAGCTGAATTGTTTAGTCTGGGTTCCATTAGTTCAGAATTTTTTAAACTGTATTTTTACATTCAGAACTATATTATGCTTGAAAACAAACAGAGGTTAACATGAACTGAGCACTTAAGATGTGTATCTGGTGTCTAAAGCTTTGCACTAGCCTGGTGCTTGGAGTCTCTTTGGTGCTGTCCAGCACTACTTGCAACAATTACCATTATTTATTACTGTGCTGGGTTCTGATCAAAGCCTGCCAGTACTGTGTATTTCAGCAGCCTCTCTGGTGCTTTGAGGAACATAAAGGATCTTTTGAGAAGATAACTAAAATTATTTGATGATTGTTGCTGAAACAGGAATGAGCTCTAGATCAAAATGCAGCTTGATTCTTTCCTATGGACTTAATAAGCAGGATTCTTGCATGGCCTGAACCATCCTCATTCTATTGCTTTCTTGCTCTTTTTGATGGTATAGGAGCTTAATGTGGTTTTAGAGTTCCTGCCGTATTCTCAGTTGTCCAAGGCTCCCTATGGAATTGTTCCTTATCAAAATATCTAAGAAGTATGTGAAGAAGCAGATAAAGTTGTAGATAGTTATGACTAATGCCTACTGAAGGCTGCTTGACCATGCTGAAATTCACATTAGAAGTGACTTAGAACATTTGATTATCAGTTGCACATTCTTTAAAAATAATTTTACTGTAATAATTTAAAATCTCAACATTCTTCAGCATAATGAAATTACCTCTGGGGAAAAAAAAAAAAACAACCAAACAAAGTGTGTAAGAGCTTTTCTGGCTACACTTTTCCCCTTTCTTTCTTTTTAACTCCTGACTGATCACTTGGTACCTTGTGTTTGAGGTTTAGTCATTGAAGTAGTTTGAGTATTCTCAAATGACACAAATGTCTAAGGAAACTTCATTGTTACAAAATAAAGATTGGAGTTTTAAACTCATATCCAAAGTCAGTGCCTTGTAGCATAGACCCCATCTTCTGAAAGCAAAGACCCCATCTTCATGATTCATGAAACCAAACACCTTCGAAGAAAAATGGTGTAACTCAAGGAAATGTCTTTACATGTGATACCATTCTCTTGTTGTTTCAAGTTAGTAGAATCCTGTTTCCTTCTCATAGGTTTTCATCTTTTAATGGGTCATAAAATGTTAAACTCACTATTAAGGATGCTTTAATTCTATAACTTCTTATTATGCCTCTGCACAAATAAAAAAGGACTTGGAAGTGTGGATTCCTCTGTGGCCATAGATCAGTGGTACATCCAAATGGTCTTTTTCGTATGCATTTTCTGACCTTTAGAATTTTTCATTAAGAACAGAAAAGAAAATCTTTCTTGTGAGAAGGTGGATGATTGTATTGAGGAAATAGAAAAAAGCTGTACTAAGCAGAAAACTGAGTATTAAAGGTAGAATTTTTCAAGGCAAAAGATAAGGTGAAATATAGTCTATAATTATTCGTAGTAAAGTGCTGTGAACTTGGATGATAACAAATAGGAGCTGGATTTGCTTGGTTTTGGGTGCATATTTGACCTGCTTGTTACTGAAACCTTGCAGAAAGATCTGTATGATTATAAAGTTAATTTAATTGGGCTCACCATATTTCTAACTTGTATTAGCCACAGCAAAGTCATTTATAGCTTGAAAGCAAACAATCGTAAATGCTGATCCATTCATATTCTACCATAAAATACAAGATGGGTTATTCACCACTGCCTGGCACATGCTTCCCACTACGACAGAGAACAAAATGACTCATTTTTAAACTGTCTATATATAAATGGCATAGGGACAATCTACAATAAGGGATTTCATTCCGAGGAGGTACACTGGAGATTTCCTGTTGCCAACAGTAAACTGTGGTGTTTCTAAAGAAATTGCCATCTATTGTTCTAATAGGGGGAGGTTGAATATTGTGAGTTTTGCACAAAGTAATGTGTTCTGATTTGTGTCAAGGATGAAGAATCAGTCACAGAATGAAATTTTTTTGATAGGTATAATTGATCATGATTTATTTGTATTCATTTCTGTATTGAGGAAGTAAGATAAAGTCAGGAGTCAGTAATACTTGGTTTTATACTATTTGCTTCCAAAGCTGCATCTCTACAATGAGAAATGAGAAAGAAAGCAATGTAAGCAAACCTAACTAAGAAAATGAAACCAGTTACAGAAATGCTTCAAAATGGGAAAAGAACTTGATGGAAGCTGTAGTGTGAAAAATTACTATGGGAAGTGAAGGGGCACAATGAGAAATATCAAGCCAAAAAGAGTTAAGGTGATGAAAAGGAATTAAGTAACCAAGGGTAAAGAAAGAGATGTTATCAGAGATTCTGACCCATTCATGATCAGGCTGACAGAATCACTAGGGAAGAGGAGGGAGAAGTGTTCAATAAATGTAGCTGTACTGTTTGGAGGGGATAGGACATAAACTTCATATTTGCAATCTGATAGCACTTAAGGATGACATTAAATAGCAGTAACTACATTTAAATTTTTATATAGCTAGTCCAGCTAACCAGCATGAGGGAAACAGAGAAGATTTAGCTAAAGGTTTCTCATATCATGTAGGTTAATTCTCCATAACTCTGGAAATACAAGACAAATTTCCAGAGGCTGAAAAAAACTTTTGTTGTTCCAATACTTTAAAAGGAAAAGGGATGCTCTAGGTGATTACATGTCTGTTAAACAGGCAAAAGATAGAATAGCAATTATAGAATGTAATACATAGTTAATGAAGAGTAAATGGCATTTAGTGGCATTTAGTGCAAGTTTATCAGAAACAGATCTTTGAAACTAACTCGATGTCCTTCCTGAGAACATCGTGTTTAATTGTTGAAGATAATAGTAAGAATATAAGGCTGTTGTATGGCTTACAGGACTTCTCTAAGCCATTTTATTTATTATATCAAGGAGTGGCTTGATTAATCAGCAGAATTGTAGCATATGGATGCAGCATCCCTGGTTTGGAATAATGATTAGTTTCAGTATAGAAATGTGGGGAGATAGGGCAGAATGGAAAGGCCTCCATTCTTACTTCTGCCCTGTTTAATACTTCTTACCAGTGGTTTAGTGTTAACATATTGTTAACAAAGTGTGGAAGTAGCATGAAAGCTGGAGGAATTTATAACATCATGACTATAAGGTAGCGTGGATTACTTGGTGACCTTGGCTGAGGCACCTGGGAATCATTTCAGTACAGACAACCATCAGGTTCATAACTTTCTGGCTACACTTACAGGATGCTGGACTCTGTCCTGGTGCACCGTAGCAGAAAAACATATATGGTCACTTGTGAAGAATTAACAGGGATGTGCGCTCTGGGTGTGCAGGAGACAACAGGAGTTGGCAGTACCACTGCTTGGCATTTGCCCTTGGAGAATGGGACAAAAGAAAGGCTATTAGTATTTTATTAACATCTTAGTTTCATTTTTTCTATTGGCTAAGTGGCCTGTCCCACCATAAACAAATCAAAGCAAATGTGTTCCACATGCCCTCCATTCAGCTGTAGGCAAAGCTTACTCACATAGCTGGTAGAGCGTATGCTTGAATAACAGTGAAAACAGTCCTCAAAAAACAACTTGCAGTCTGCATTATCTTCCCTTGAGACTCATTTGAGAACAAAACTTGTGAAAATAAATGTATCCTAACTCAGTATTATTTTAATTAACACACTGAATATTTAAAACAAATCAATGAATAGAGCCCACAGAGAGTATTGCTAGAGATTAAACTGAGCAGCAAAAAGGGACCTGCAGAATCTTAAGTATATAATACTCCTTGTAAAATAGTCACAATAGATTTATAGAGCTGCTTATTTTTAGTGGATTTGAATGAGAAGAAAACTTGATAAAAATCCTGTGCAGAATACTGCTAAGGAAAATTGTTGGGCTGGTGGCAATTTGTGTGCAGAAGACTTGCCTAAATATGCTGGTATTTTGCTTTATTCCAAGTTTTGTTGTGTATTTTTATTGTGATGCTGATTAGATTTCCTGTCTTTGGCACAGATTACAGGACCGGCCCTTGCTTTACTTTGGTAACCAACCAGATGTGCCAAGGACAGCTCAGTGGAATAGTCTGCACAAAAACCCTTTGCTGTGCAACAGTTGGGAGAGCATGGGGCCACCCCTGTGAAATGTGTCCTGCCCAGCCGCATCCCTGCCGCCGAGGTTTCATTCCAAACATTCGAACTGGAGCCTGTCAAGGTAAGTTAGCAGCAGAGCTTCCCCAAAAGCTGCTGAAATTGTTACTGGATTAATCTTAATTGAGTTATGCTGCTGTGAATAACCCGTCCTAAGCCATTCTCAGTTATATGTGTAAAGAATGGAAAAACATAGTCAGATGCATTACTTCATGATTCAGTGAGTGCCTGATGTTCAAGTGAGTACATTAGTAACTTAGGTCATGTGAGAGCAGCCAGCATCTTAATGAATTTCTCACTGCCAGCAGCCCTTTCCCTTGGTTCTGTAATGGTGTTTTTCTGAGTGTGGCACTTGATCATTCTGTGGAGGAATTTATTCTGTTTTCAGAAAGTACTCAAAACATCAAAATTCTGTGGCAATAATGTTCCATTTATCTGGTGTGTGATTTTTTAGCTAAAATTTGTTGATTTTGGATTCATCTTGGGTGTCTTATCTCTCAAGCTACACTACTTTGACCTGGAGAAAGTGCCTGTCATGCCATTTGAAATGCCCCATTATATATTTTATACAAGCTTGAAATACATTTGCATTTGTTTCAAATCATAAAATCCACCCAGATGTTGCTTACTTTTTACTTCAGAGCATGCCTTACCATAGAAAGTCCTTACACTGCTTTTTGGCTTTTATTCTAATACTTCCAGCTGTATAAATTCTTTTATTGTCTGGATGTCTGGCAGGAAAGAGGAAAAAGTTAACAGGGGCAGCTATGTATTAAACTGATGTGGATTATACGTTCCCAGGACCGTATCTTTGGGGCTAGTTTATTTCACTCTGTCTAGTGTTTTTTAATAAGTTACAGTATTTTTGAGATAAAGATTATAAATTTATGAGTGATTTTATTTAATTGTGAAATCCTTATGAAGGACTTCAAGGCATTCCATTGCATTAAAAATGCAGATATCCTCTGCCACAGGCCAAGTCCTGGGAGGTGCCTGCAGACACTCATGATGAACTTTGAAATGGGCATGTTTGTGTATGCCACATAATGTGCACAGCCATTCTGTTGTGCAGAAATCTGTGAATCGAGGTTCTGGACACTTCTGAAATCTTATGTGTATAAGTATGTGGCCCACACCCCTGAATTTGTGCCCCACCTAGTCATATCCCTCTTGTCTGTGTCACGGAAAAGCTACAGTGACCTCTTGAATGGGTTTGTGCAATTCAGAATAAAGCTACTTCTGCTTGCTGCACATTTCTTAGCATGCAGCTACATTTATGCTAATCTGTATGCAGTGCCAACACAGTTTTGGCCCTGTATGTTTGAATTGTACTCTCCAGTTTTCTCTTCTCTTGTAATGTGTTCATAATTTCAACAGATCTGCTATGGAACCACGTATTAGCTTTATTTTTCATGCAATTATACAAAATCCAGTCCTTTTGAAATCAGATAACATCCATTCAGACTGAAGACATTTCAGGGATTTCACATCCATATTCAATCTAAATAAAGGAAAGCAGGTTAAATAAAATCCAGGTTGTCTGAAAAGAGAACTGTTATTATTGTGTAAAAGTCAGAAAAAATAACATGGAGGGGAAGGCAAGTTTATTTCAAAAAGTAAATAAAATATCACTGCTCACAGTTTGACTTTGTCTGGGCAAAAGTTAAATTAATATCACAGCTGAGATTTTTAAAGATACAAAGGAGGAAAATGGAAGCCAAAAGGTGGGATTTTGAAGTGGATGTTGTGAGTCAGGAGCATGACTTCTATTTGTTTCATATTTTGGTTTTTTTTTTTAAATGGTCAGTACAGTGCCATGAAGTCTGGCTGACTACTGTGCTAAAGCAGTGCAATATTGCTGTAGCTGGAGTCCCAGCAGCAGTGTGACTGTGTCAGGGGTGCTGTAGCTGTGCTAGTTCTCTGCAGTGTTAGCTCTAGCACAGCTCTGCTGGAGCTCTGCTGTGCCCTTGACCCCACTCAGTTGGCCTGGGGATCATTATATAATACTCTGCGATGTGGTACAGATCTGCCCCTTGGTGTTCCTGAAACTTCCTACTTGTGGCTCCCAGGGAAATTGCCTCTTGGCCTTTTGTACAGACATAATACTTTGCTTTTCAGACGACAAGATGCATTACAGCTGTCTCTCTGGGATTTAGAAAGGGAGATTTTAAGGCGTCATCTCCTTCAGCCTGTGTCGCTCCACTGAAACCCATCCTATTGTGAATCCCAAGAATTCAAGAAATTGGGTTTTACCAGCAGCAGCTGGTACTCTTCGGAGACATGGGGGAAGCACAGGTGTTTGGGTTGGAGAGTGGTGAGTGCTCTGTTTGCTCCTGGAGGACAGGGAGCAGCAGATGGAGGTCAGCTCTGGGGACTTTGAGCCAGACCTCTGCTGTCTGCTATTGCAGTGCCACTCCTCCTCTAGTCTCTTTTCTTTAGCTGTTACTAAGCTATACCAACACTTTTGCAGCTAAGTGATGATATACACATTGTTGTGCTAAAATAGCTGTGAGGCCAAAAACTGGGGCCTCTTGAAAATGTTTGTCTTAGGCTTCCTACCTAGCCTGTGGTCATCTTTGTTGTTTCATTTTTCTTGAGTGAAAAAATTAAAAACAAAGAGAGAGAAATAAAAAGGAAAAAAAAAATCCAGATTTATGGATGTCTAAGCAGGTCATTAATAATTCCTCCTGAGACATTAATTATGGCTGTGAAACTTCTTGAGTCAGATCCTAACCACAGCCTAAGGTCATTGGTGCTGCTCTTGCTGGAGTGACGAGTTAATAATTTCCATCAGTTCCCCAAGTCTCTCTGGGAGGCCCCCTCCATGCACACTGCGCATTGCTCCTCTGTGGCTCCTGCATTGCTGTGCTGGTGGGCTATGTTGCCAAGATTTTCAAAGGGGCAAGTGATTTTGGGTGCCCAGCTTTAGATACTGTAAAGGAACCTGAGTTTTGACAGACTGTTCTCTGCACACCATCCCCCAGATGTTTTGGAAAAACAAAGCAACAGCAGTTAGATGTTTAATGTCTGTAACAATAATAACCATGTGATTTCTTCAGAAAATATTTAGAGTTCTGTACTTAATCATACTTTGCATAATTACAAAATTAGTGTCTGTCTTCACAAGCAAGTATCATAATATTATGATGGTTGAAGCATGGATTTAGGCATATTTACTTTAATTTCTGAGTAGACAAATTATTATGGCTGTTCTTGAGAAATGAATTGAAAGTGGGTGTTTTTTTCCTTTTTTATATGATAGATGTGGATGAATGCCAAGCCATCCCTGGGATCTGTCAAGGGGGAAATTGCATTAATACTGTTGGATCTTTTGAGTGCAAATGCCCAGCTGGACACAAGTTTAATGAAGTGACACAAAAATGTGATGGTAAGAAACTTTTAGAACTTTCTTCTGAAATTAAAGGAGGAAAGTCATCTTTCTGGAGCCAACTTTGATTGTGACAAGTTGATCTTACTGGAATCAAAGCACTTTGATTGTAAATGTGACAAGCTTTCCAGTCTCTTTTGTGTTGAATATGCAAATAGCATGCTTCACAACGAATACGAACAATAGTCGTTTCTCATTCTAGACCAGACAGTCTTAAATATTGGCCTACAGTTTTTCAAAGCCTTGTATTCATGTAACATTTAGAGAGACTTAAAGGTAAACCTGAAAAAAAATTAAACAGTAAAACAAAAAAAACTTTTTAATTGATATGTTGCTTTAGAAATGCTTGAGGTACATTTCTCTGTGTGGACCTTTTAATAAAAAGGTGTGTATAACTCTAAGGTTCAACAGATGCCCACCTACTCATGTAAACTGCCTTTAACCTTAATGGGAGTTTGACACTGCTGTGTGAAGACTACAGTGCTATCATCCTTACAGATGTTCAAGAAGGACAAATATTTTATCTTTCCTTATTGGTCTTTGGAAGTACTGCAGGTGCTAGATTTTAGTGTGGAAATTTGCAATGATGATTATGGAATCTTACTAATTTTTAACTGTGATTTGGTAGTATTTTTTCCTCTCTGTAATACGGTAATCGGGCTTGAAGATGTCTCCTTTGCTTTAAGACAACTTTGGGTACATAAGTAACATATTACTAAAATATGTCAATTGCACGTTTTCATTCATCTTCTTTACAATGAAGTCCAGATAATGTTTAAACTCTTACAACTGATCCTCTTTGCAATGATTAGACAAAAATTAAATTAATTTAGGCAGACAAGTTTCATAAGGGGCTAGTGCCAACTTCCAGTATCGTAAACATGTATGACTGCAAGGTGTGCATCCTTCACCCCTTCTTGCATCAGGTGCCTTTAAGGAAGCACTCAAAATTCTGTAGTCATTTGGGAAGAATTATGACTTACCCTTTCAAAATAAAAATTCCAATTTCAAGCAAAATTTTATAATTTAATTGCAAGTTAGGGAAAGCAGTGGCAATTTCAGAATAGTTTGTACACAGCCTGGTTTTCAGATTGACTGCCAGTCATTTTGTCAGAAAGTGAACCAGAAAGTTATGATAGAGCAATGTTGTGAGTGTTTCCTTCTGCAGATGGAGTATGAAGGACATGGTGAATAGGAAAGACTGCACATGTGCCTTATTAAGTATTAGTATGTGAAAAAAACGAGAACTGTAGGCTTGTATAGGCTGCATTATAGGAGCATTCCTATGATAGTTTTCTGTTGCTGAAACATGTAAAAAACCAACCAACCAACCAAATCCCAACCCCAATCAAATTAAAGTGAAACAAAAAAACCCCAAACCATCACCATATTTAGAGCCTGTGATAGTTGAGGGACTGGACCCAAGAACCTGGGATAGCTTGGTTCATTCCCAAATCCTGCCACAAATTTCCTGCCCTGTTTTGTGAAATTGCTTTGGAGTGATCACCTGGCTGCAATGATGGGACAGAGTTTTTTCCTTCAGTTCCATACCTGTACATTTTTTAACCTCAGCAGACAGAAACTTTTGGTACATCTTCATATAGCATGTATCAAGCAATTTTAATTAAAACTGTGTAGGTATTCATACAATTGAAAGAATAAAAAGTAACAGCCTTATACCAGCAGCATGAAATAGGATAGGCATTCAATAGTTGAGTATAGTAATGTAAGAACAGCCTATCCATTCTGCTTCTTTAAATTGTTTTTGAGTTTCAAGTTGAAGTCTACCAGTATAAAACAAGTCATTTGCCTTGTAGTAATTGACTGTAATTAATACATACTAATTAACGTCTGATCATGTACTTGGTTTAACTTCCTATCCAGCAAGTAAGACTTCTCGCAGCTGTAACCTGTCCTTGGGACAGAACTGGGAGCTACCTGCTGAATTACCAGTTGTTTTTTCAATAGGCCCTCGTTAAAGTAAGATTGGGATAGAAATCATTAGGTACAGTGAGACAGCACAAGAAGATGGGAAATTAAGTGTATTGGCCAAATTTCTGTTTGTTAGCATAGCTGGTGGAAAACTTTTTTTTAAGTGTTACATTATTTTGCAGCTTCATATAACCATTCATTTCCAGTTACATTAATGCAGAGCTAAATGCTTTATTGTGGTGATCAGGGCAGGGAGTAATTTTTCCTGAAGTGACATTTATGTCTGCAAGTACATCAAGTATACTTACCTTTATAAAACTTGCATACTTAACAATGACAATTTTGCTTATATGAATATCAACACTAATATAAATAGTGAAATACTGTTTGGGTTAGGCTCAACCCTAAAATAAAGAGTGATGATTTTGCTTTTAAAAAGGTCAGACTCTATATAAACAGTGGCAACAATGACTTTAAAGATAAACATTGGTGAGTTTGAGTCAGAAAATGCTTGAATCTGATCCATTTACAACTGCATTTTTCTCTGTTAATCAAGGGGCTTTATTCAGACCAAAATTCAATTTCCACATTTTTTGTCACTGAAACTTTTGGGACTCCTGTGGAGTATGATCTTGGAGCAGGAGCCAGAAGTCTCTTAGCAGCGCTCCCAGGGCACTTGGACTTGAGGCTTTGCCAACACTGTCGAAGTAGCACTGAACAAAAAGTCACACCCCTCTCACACACCCAAATGAGGAATGTGACCCACATCATGACAGCAAGCAAGATGATGGGGAAGAATTTATGCACAGGGAACCCAAGGCCCAGGACTGCTTAGGATGGATTGGTCTCCAAGGTCTGGTTATCTGTGTCAGCACAGTCACCTCCACTCCTTTCCTGCAAAGGAAAGGGGCCACAAAGGTATAGGAGCATCCAATGCTTTACCTAGAGGAGGAGGAATCGATAATTTTCATAATACTGAGTTTTGTATTGCTCTCTTTACAGAAGAGTAGAAGAGAGATCCTTTCTACTTGCTAAAACACTCATTAATGGTCCTATGGGACTTTGGGTGTTCCCCCATCTGTTGGGGCCAAATTCCAATTTAGGCGTTCCATTTAAATTCCCCCAATTAGTTTTAATGACTGTGATATTATTCACTCCTTGCCTTGGTGTGTTGGGTGGTGTTTCAGTATTTAATCTCAGAAATTTTTGTGGTTGGTGAAATCATTATTACAGCCGTGTGTCTATCTGTTTGTGGATCTCTGGAGGAGAGGTTGGATAGAGTCCTGTGGTACCATTATTTCTTGCTGGGTTCTCCCTGTCAAGAGAGCAACTGGGTGATTGTAGGTGGCTGTGACAGGCAGTTACCATTGATCACTCTAGAGAGAAATCTGCCTTTCTACTCTGCTTTGATGATTCTTCTCATAGGTACCATGGAAAAAAGCGAGCTGTTTTTAAGCTCAGCTGGACTCCAGGTTCCTAGAAGATGAGAACAATGCTAAGTAGATACAGCTGCATTGTTAAGACAGTCACTGGAAACCAAGGGGAAAGTAACTACACATCACAAGCAGGCTGCTGATGGTAATTAAGGAGCAATTGGGGCTGGCATAGGTTGTTATTCACATGATTGTAGATAACATAAATTCCATGCTGTGGAAGAAACCTTTTACATTCCCTCTGTTCATGTATGCAGCTATGATCAGCTATAAGAAGATATGTGTTAGTTTTTTTCTGCAGTGCTTGATTTTTTTGATGCACTGGATCTGTGATGATGATTTAGTATTGAATTGAGATTCTTTATTGAAGACCATCACAATATGGATTTTTATTTTAAAATCACTGACAAAATCTAAGAGGAATTCTGGGCTTTGTCTAGCTTCTGCAGTTGATATTTCAGTTACTGTCTCAAAATGTGTTGAAACTTCACAACATTCACTTAGTAGAGAAAGCCAGGAAAGGTAATTTTTGTTGCCTGCAGTCATCCTTCTTTGAGCTATAATCCTGTCAGATTGTATTCATTAAACAGTGCCTAGCTGCTCAGTGCTTTTAAATGGGGAATTTCCAAGAAAACCCCAAGTGCAGTAAAAAGGACAGGCCGTTCAGTAGGTGCTACACTTCCTTTTGAGTCAGTACTGAACCATTGCCTCAGTACGGTGCCAGGAGATGCTGTGCTGCTGGAGATACCATGAGACATAACGGTTAAGCTCCTGATTGCTTTGGTCATTACAGGTCCCATGACAGTTTTCTTAATTCTGGAGTTCTGGAGGGGTCATGGTTTACTCAGTAAATCCCCTATGCAGTGTAAGAGTTTTATCCATCATTATTAGGCAGTAAAGCAAACCCTCTGGCTTTTTGCAATTTACAGATACAGTATTTTTTTAGGCTTTGTTTCACTTATGTTTATAAGATGCCTAACAAATGATCCTAATTCAAAACTGCTGATTATGCCCCTAGTACATAAGTTAGGAGGGGCTTCAGACCACGCTGAATTTGATCATTAAGACTAATTACAAAATACCTATTCTCATGCTAGAACTAAATTAGGTAACCTGTTCCTGCTTCTCTTTTTGCCTTGAAGATATTGATGAATGCAGCACCATTCCCGGAATCTGTGATGGAGGAGAGTGTTCAAACACAGTTAGCAGTTACTTCTGCAAGTGTCCTCCAGGGTTTTATACAGCTCCTGATGGCTTAAAGTGCATAGGTGAGTACAATCCTGCAAATAATAAGACAGTAGTTGTTATGAACATTCATGAATATCTAAGATGGGTAACTGTACCAGAAACTTATTTCAGCTCATGGTCATGAAATCTTCCTTTTATATAGAAGTACATCATGTGCCTATATATGTATTCTGAAATTATTTTTCCATTTTGGGGAGGTTTTTTCTCTTTCCCTCTTTGCTGTGACCTTCTCTTTCATTTTTCTTACTACACTTTTTCTCTCATGTCATATTTGTTGTCTTAAACTAGGCAGAACTTGTTTAACACATCTGCTTGCATGGTGGGTAGATGCCCAGTGCCAAAGCCACCCTATCACTCCTCCTCCTCAGCTTGACAGGGGAGAAAAAAAATACAACAAAAAGCCCACAGGTTGAGATAAGGACAAGGAGTGATCATTCACCAATTACCATTGCAGGCAAAACAGACTCGACTTGGGCAAATGAGTTTTAATTTATTCCAATCGTATCAGAGTAGGATAATGAGAAGTAAACCAAATCTTAAAAATACCAGTCCTCTACCCCTGCCTTCATCCCAGACTCAACTTTATTCACAAATTCACTACCTTTTCTCTCCCAGAGGCACAGGGCGTGGGGAATGGTGGCTGTGGTCAGTTCATTGCAAGTTGCCTCTGCCACTCCTTTCTCCTCAGGGGAGGACTCCTCACACTCCTCCCCTGCTGCAGACTGAGCTCCCTTCCACTGGAGACAGTCCTCCACAAACTTCTCCAACATGAGTCCTACCCATGGGCTGCAGTTCTTCATGAACTGCTCCAGTGTGGGTCCCTTCTACAAGGTGCATCCTTCAGAACAGACTGCTTCAGTGTTGATTCCTCCGTGGGCTGCAGGTGGATATGTACTCCACCATTAACATCCATGGTTTGCAAGGGAACAGCCTGCCTCACCAAGGTCTGCACCACAGGCTGCAGGTGAATTTGCTCCAGTGCTTGGACCACCTTTTCCCCTCCTCCTTCGCTGACCTTAGAGTCTGCAGAGCTGCTTTTCTCACATGTTCTCAATCCTCTCTCTGGGTGCAATTGCTCAGGTTTTTTTTTCCCTTCTTAACTATGTTATCCCAGAGGTGCTAGCACTGTCACTGATGGGCTCAGCCTTGGCCTTCATATTCTTATTCTCATGTTTGCCTTTGATTTACTCCATGTTATATTCAGCAGTCATTTAGAAAAGCAAATATGCTTGAGAAAGAAAGTAATCACCCCAGACAGCTCCTCATTCCAACTGTTATGACCTTAATGTGATATTTTTTATTAAAGGAAGTAGCGTGATAAGCTGGGTGTGGGACTTTTGTATCTGCTTTCATGATGTTGGATTGGCAGTGCTGTTCTTTCATGCTTTCACTGTGCAGAGCAGAATCTGTCTTCTAAAGGCCAGACCAGAAACCAAAGGACTGTGAGAATTAACTAAATGCCACTGCAGTGCCAAAGCCATGAAAGAGTAGTGTTAGCACTTAGTGCTTCTGGGAAGCATACAGCCTGCTCTGAGGCAGGGCAAGTATGCAAATTTTATTTTTTTTGTATGTGTGTTTATGTAGAAATTTCTCTTTTCACTGCCAGCTCTGAATTTTGAGCAATTTTATTGTCATTTGAGAATCAAGTGGAAGGTTTATTTCCTCAGTTTTGGCTTGTTTATTTAAAGGCTCACACAGTGCCAGCACTGGGGTTCCAGAGAGCACCCTGTGTTTAATAACTTTGGTAGAAAATATTTTGGGAAAAAATTGGAAAAAAACCCAACTTCACAGACCAAAGTACCGAATGGTGTTCACTTTCCGGAGAGACCTGGTAGTTTGGGTTAGGATTAATTTTGAAGGGTGCCATTCTATTTCTTCAGATTGTGAAAGGTGAACTATATTGCTTCCATTATAAATGACAGGGTTTTGGTAGATTGGTTCCATACTGTACACTTACAATGCCACTGGAAATTGCTTCTGTTGCATCAAATTAATAGCTCCTAAATGACTATGGATCATTAAATCAGTGATTGCTGCTTGTACTTAATTTTATGAAGGAGATTCACCTTTCTTTAACAAAAAACATTCTAGAGATGCACAAGTTCTATCTGCTTTTTACTTTTTATAGTCATTGTTCTGTCAGGACTGCCCAACATTCACATCCATGTTATATTCCTGCAGTTTTTTTCAGCCATTTCCCCCCACTCTATATGTAGGCAGAAATAGCACAGCTAAAGAGCTGAGCTGAGCTTAAATGCTGGCAGGCTCTGTTAAGTAATATGTCAGTGTGAACCGTCATTAGAATTTTAGCTTTGTGTTCAAGGGAAAACGTGCTAAATGGGAAGCATTATTAATTGTCTGCAGATATGTTGGATTTGTGTCTACTATTAACAAGGACAGAACCCAGATCTGTATTTGAGCTGGGAAAAAATGGATAATCTTGATTTGATTACAACATGCCAGACTTAAGTGAAAAGTGTTAGCTGAACAGTGTTAGCTGAACATGTCTATTCTGTTAGACATGAGGAAGTGCTTCTGAGAAATGTATCCCTTATGGGACTCAAACTGAGCAGCACCGGAGCCAAGCATCCAGAGGAAGAACTGTGAGTTCCATTATTACAGACCTTAAAAATTCAAATAGACAAAGCAAAGATAATATCTCCTAGAGCTGAAGAGCAGAAACAAGAGCAGAACATCTCAACCCAAGTGCACAAAGAGTGTTATGAAGAAAACCACTAGCCCATACATCCAGCTCCAGCTGGCAGAGATGTCTTTGGTCAGTCTATTTTTTTTAATTTATTTTTTATAGAAGAGGCACATTTTTCCTGAGGTATTTTCATGGCAATTTTTGCCTTTTCAAAATACTATATTTTTTTAAGTGAAAAGTGCTAAAATATTAAAAACTGAAACAGTAAAAAGGTTGGTTCTTTCTCTTCTTGCCCTTATTTGTGTGTTTCACCATTTGGAACAGAAAATGAAAGAAGGGAAAAAGAAAAAAAGAATCACTTCTGATTGGAAATACGGAAAGATTTGGCATTTTTCTCACAAATTTGCTGTCTTTTTCTGAAAATGATGTGGCTTTTGGATAAGCTCTTACATCCGTAGGTAGACAAAAATGTTTGCTGTGTATTTACCTTTTTCTGGCTTATTGTGTTCTTGCACAGATCCCATGTCGATACCTTTTACACTTCTGCCCATTACTGCTTTTAGATGTTTAAAAACTTGGTACTGACCAGAAGGGAGAAGGATTCATTACAGGGGATGATGATAGGGTCTGTTAGAGGACTTCTTCCCTATTATCCATCCCACCATCATACCAAGCATCTGAATAGCTCTGCAAGGATATTGGAGAACAGTTTCTGAGGAACAGTTTCCATCGGAGCTTTATTTGATTTTTAATACAGTAGATAAAGGAATGTATGTGCTTGGAAGTTTAGTTGGGTATCAGGGGAAAATGGAGGACCAGTAAGAGAACTGAGTAGATTTGGGTCTTTTTCTCAATTTCAGATTTCCATTGTATGATAGTATGAGTGAACTAACTAAAGTTTAGAAGCAAAGGCCAACTGAGTCTTTTAGTTGTACTGCCAATAATATCCATGTTCATGGTTCCAGCTAATAAAAGGCAGAACCATCACAGACTCTCCCAACATATCACTATGTATCAATTTCCTCAAAATAATAAGAAACTTCCTTACTCTTTTTTTTTTATATCCACTACTGTAGCTAGTAAACTCTGTACAGCCCTGTTACTAGACAGATGATTCCACCATGCCCTGGATAGCTGAGATAATGTTTCTTTAGAGACTGGTGTCTGCTGTTGTAAGGTTATATCTGCAACTTTTTGGTCTGCATTTTGACAGCAGATGTTTGTATATTTTAGAAACAAACTTAGTCTAGTTTATTGTGCAGGATCAAATCACACCACAGCTTATACTGAGTTGGACATGATGTGACATATTGTGAAACAATTGCTCAGAGCTTCAGATTGTAGCACAAGATTTTTAGGGTTTTTTTTCTCCTCCTATCCACATTTACTCTCCTTTCTCTAAGCTGGGGAATCTCTGTGCAATGTTGTTAGAGCTGAGTGTATGAAATCTGGGTACAGGACGTTCTTTGTACAGCACGTGCTTACCCTTTTCAGACAGAAAACCAGAATATCTCCATAAAAAAATGTGATGATACCAATTAAAGCCTTGTTGTTGCTTCTTGCTTGCAAGCCTGTATCTTGTCAAATCACTACATACTTCACCTGGGAAAGCCATCACTAATGAAAATTGAATGCTTTGAGAGCTGCAATGCTGTGAGTATTTTGTTGTACATCATTGGCTTTCAAATCGAAGCTTAAACAGAATTGATCTGGTACTATCTTTAATAGAGATGACAATTACATTCTGAATATAATAACATATATTGAATATAAAAATATATTCAATTCTGGCTTTGCCTCCATTAATTAATTGCTGCTCCATACTTGATTTCAGCTTCCTCACACGAGGTGCTGCACCTGAATCCAAAGCAGCCCAAACATTATTTCAATTTTTCTGGTTTTCTGCCTTTTGGTCTTTATTGTTGTAATGTTCAAGTGCTATGTCCTCAGTAATGTAATCAACCAAGAAAAATGGGACCTTTTCCTTCTGTGAAAGTTGTGCTCCTTGTTGGACTGATGATTTCATATCCCTTTCTTTCTCTTGGTAGATGTGCGTCCTGGATACTGCTTTTCTTCTCTGACCAATGGGCGTTGCAACAACCAACTCCCCCAGCCGATGTCTAAAATGCAGTGCTGCTGTGACAGCGGCCGGTGCTGGTCTTCCGGAGCAGCCACCGCCCCTGAAATGTGCCCGATCAGGTCCACTGGTAGGAATACACCTGTATATGCTTATGAGTGTGATTGAACACTGAGTTAGGGTGATATTCTTTTATCAGTAATGTTTTCATTAAAGAAAATCACAGGATGGCTGAGGCTGGAGGGCACCAAGGAAGGTAGTTTTGACTAAGCCCTCAAAGAGAACCTCCAGGTTGCTCAAGACCCCCAGGAGGATAGGGCAAGCAGACATAAATGTAAGATTTTATCTGTTGTTAATTAATGTTTTGTAGCCACATTGTTGTGACATTACCTGATCCAGATTCTGTTATCAACATCCTCTTCAGGGTCAAGTTACTTCCTTCACAGCCTTCTGATACATACTTATTCCCACTGCAGTTTCATTCCTGTTGGAAAACTAGGGTTTCCTTCCTCTGACATCCAGCTTTCTGAGGTGCCATTTATTTCTTGAGGTTTGGCATAGAATGTGATCTATGCTACCAAAATGTGCTGGACTTTACCACCTCCCTGTGTGTGGAGATCCCCAGATAACACATGACTTGAATTTAAAGATGATGATGAGCAGATTGTGCAACTAAGTGTGAGGGAGTGGGGGAAAGATGTTTTTGAGATTGTTTAGGACTGGAGACCTAATGAAATGCTTTAGAAATAAATGAATAAAAGAAACTTAAGGATTGATGGCAGGAGCTCAAGGGAAGTGCAGATTGGAGGTCATAACACTACAGCAGTGAAATTCTGAAGACATTGTCAGAGGTCAGGTATGGGAGTGTTTATTATTCTTGGTTTTAATCCTTTGAGGGAAACTGCGTAATACTGGAGCAGAAATCTGTGATCAGAACTCTTGGAAGACTCTTCCTGGTTCTGTCACAATCTCATTAATAATATTTAAACATGTTAAATGTCTAAAGCTGGTTAGAATAATACTAATGAAACAGCGTAATCTATTGATGCTCATCTAAAATGAGAAGACAAGAAAAAGCTTTCAGTCTTTAACACAGTCCCTGTTTTCTTTACATACTTTCCAATTATCCATATCTAACTGGTGAACAAACTGTGTGGGAAAGTGAAGTAATTTGGCTAAGGCCACATACTGAGATGTGGTGAAGAAGGAGCTAGAACCCAGGACTTCCTGACTCATAAATCCATGCAAGGTCTTCCACATCATTGTTACATGCCACTTTTTGCTTTCTTTCTTTTTCCCCAACTTGGGATGAATTGACACTATAAGTTACTCTTTCCAAAAATGCTTTAAAATTATTTGAAAGACCTTACATTTATCTGAGGTATTGCTGTCATTATTTAATTGAGTTCAGTTATTCCTTAAGGTATCCTGAGAAAACAAGATGAGGAATTTAGAGCTGTCAGTGGCCCAAAGTCTGTCTAACTCTGAAATGAAAATTTACTGCAGTATAAAGTGGAGCACTAGCTGCATAATGTAACCAAGTGGTCGCATTTTCAATGTGGGCAGCAGACTCAGATGTTACTATAAAATAGGCTGTTTATTGCTAGAAATTATACATGGAGATTGAAGTTGCAATAAAAAAGGTTTGCAGTGTATTTCTTTGCGTAACACAGCAGTAATTGTTTATTTGGAAAAACAGGGTTTACCATTGACACTATAAATACTTCAAAAGTGGTATCTCGGGCATGCAGCTGTGTGTGTGTATGTTCAATTCTCACCTCAGCAGTCCCTTCATGTCTGCTAATTCTGTTGAATCAGTGGGCACCCCTAAGGCTGTAACTTCTTTTTGCACAGAAGGCCTGGGCTCCTGGTGGTTGGCTTTGGATAATTGGGTATTACCCATCTAGAATAAAAAAGAAATGCAGTATTGTTTCTTTCACAGAGACTGATCATTGGATTGTAGAGAATGTGTGATGAGAGAATTGGCTATGAAAACCACCAACATTAGCAAACATCTGCATATTGGAATTTGTGTATGTCTTCTGAATGCTGGTTTATCTACAGGTAGACCTCTGATTGAGAGTAGGTTCAGCTTACATGTGAATAAGCAAAATAGAAAGCTAGGAGAAAAAAAAAAAAAA
>NDXB01015010.1:27570-49367 GCA_002631895.1 Agapornis roseicollis | reverse complement strand
AAAGCTAGGAAAAAAAAAAAAAAAAACAACAAGTAAAGGAAATACAATACATAATGCAATAAAATCTTCTTGGGAATGATTTAAAGGTTAAAATCACTCTAAGGAACAATAGAGAGAAATGCAGTGACACGTGAAACAAACCAATCACCTATGAGCATTAAAATAGATGCAAAGATCATAATTGGGAAAACCAGAACTTTAGGCTACTGTGTTTATTTAACAAGTCCTCTGAGATTCAGGAAGAGTTTCTAATGTGTTTTACAGGTGGAAATAGAAGTGAGACGAAAGTGTTGAAGGCTGAAATATCCAGCTTAGTTCTCCCAACACTGAATTTATTTTTCAGTTCTCGTTTTTTATATTGTTTTGGGAATTCATGCATCTCTCTAGCATTTTGGTTTCATTATATAATTCCTCTCCCCTGTTGTGCCATAAACTTCAAAATTTTGAAGTTCAAAGATGTTGGCTGTGTAAATAGTTATTTGTGTATGAGCAAATCGTGGACATGAATTAGGTCAGCTGGAAATGTGGTGTTCAATTGTGATACTCTGCATGCATTCTTTGGATCACGAAGTTCCAAACCCACACTTCCCAAAGACAAAAGAGTCAGGGGCAGGAAAAAAAGTGGGGCAGTAGGGCAGATGCCACTAATAGAGATAAACAATAGGAGAATGCATAACACTCAGTATAAACTGTGCTTACAGCAAAATAGATCATTTTCCCATCATCTGGAAAAAGATTGTCTTGGTGGAGCTCTGACTTAGTTTCTCTTTGTGCTCCTTAGACTGCACCTCATTTGGTTTCTGCTTTTATTGGTGAATTTAATTTTCACAGGGAAACAGTGTTAGAGTATTCATTCTCTGATTGGTTTTGCCTCATTGCTTATATTTATATCTCTTTGTTTTAGGAGGTTAAATTTTAAGAAATCCAGTTGAAACTGGGCTTTTTTCCCTGTTCAGTATTTTCCTAGCTCTGTGGCAAGCTTTGTATTAAATTAACTTGGGATCAAGTCCAGAAGTCCTTCTTTAGGTAAACTTCCCACTGAATTCACCAGAGATTTTGCCTGAAAGAAGACTAAGATTAAGATCAGGTCTCTGCCTCACTGTTCAATTTCATATCCAGAATGTCAGTTATGTTACCTTTTTACTGGCAGTCTTCTGACAAGCAGTACTGATATCTTCCTAGATTAATGACTCAATTCACAGAACAGAGCTTGCTATGAAACAAATTTATAGGCTCAGATTTTCCAGATTACTTAAAGTTTGCTACTGCTAATCTGAAACACTGTGAAAAAGGGGAGGGTTGCATTAAATGGAAGGGCTACAAGAGTCATTCATGTGTTCACATTTCAGATGAGTATCGCAAGTTATGCACAGTAGCTGCTCTGCTGCCAGCAAGACCTGAGCTTCCTCCGGGCCGTCCTGACGTCATGCCTCCACCACTGATTCCTGGTGTTTACCCACCTCAACAGCCAGATATTGTCTATCCATCTCGGGCTCCACCACCTCATGGTAAGAAAGGAATAACCTTCCCCTGCACCACTTGCATTTAACTCTTTAAAAGCATGAGATTCTCAGGAGCAGTGTGCTACCTTCAGCTGTTGGTATCTTTTGCTTACTATATGGACACATAGCCTCTGGATATCCTAATCTTGGAAGGATACCCTGGTTACCTGATATCTTACAGCATGTGTACCTCATTGGTACTGTTTTTCCTGTTGAGACAGGGTTTAAAAATTCCATCTTCACTGTCTGTACTGAGGCCCACGTATTGTAGTAGTTATATCACTGTTATTTTGAGGCTATTGTGAGCTTTACTGCATGTTAACACTAAGGAACATGAATAGTTCTTTGACTAGGTTGTGATAAGTTACTTACATTAAAGAGTCAGAGTGGGAGAAAGCAGCTTCTTTCAGGTTGTTTTCTCACTCTTGCTTGACCAGGTAGGAAATGTACCAATAAAAATGCTAGTGTGCTGCAGAACTGAGGCTGACCAACATGAAGAAACAGCTTTTTCAGAGATACATTTGGATAGGTTAGTTTTCTCTAGAGCAAGGATGAAGCCAGAACAGAATACTGATATATTCCTTATTCTGTCCCTTGCTCAGGGAATTGCTACATGCCCATATAGTCTGCAGTAGGCATGTGCCACCTGAAATTATTTGGCATAGCCAATACATACACATAAATACAAGCTCATTTCACCCATGCTCTGTGGAGATACAGGCAGACTCTGCTTGCACTGGCATGAGCTGCAACTATTTGGTCTTGGTTCAGCACCAAGCTGAGCTAATGAGCCCAAGAAGCAAAGTATGTTAACTCAGGCCTGACACTGCGCTGACATAGCTGCACAGCTTCTGTTTGGCTGGGAGTGTGGACAGAGCCAGCTCATGCCTGCCTGCCAAAGACTGTATAGGCACACCTTCCAGGGTTATCCCGCCCTTCTCTCATTCTGCTGTCTATGAAAACAGAGATAAGTGAACCAGTCTGCCTGCTTTCTGCTACTGTAGGCTTTTAGTAGAGTCCTTGCATTGCCACATACTCACTTTACCACTGGATATGAACAGACTCTGTCCTCTTTTGTCCTGAAAAAGAGGAAAACAAGATTGACTTGCCATAATGAAAATAATCAGCGGTTGCTAGCTGTTTTCAGATTAAACTCTGAGTCAAAATTATTATGGTGAACTATTAAAGTATTTCTCTAACTGTTATTTCAGTGATCTTGCCGGTGAACTTCACTGACTATTGCCAACTGTTCCGACATCTCTGCCTTAATGGGCGCTGTATTCCCACTCCTGGGAGCTACCGCTGCGAGTGCAACAAAGGATTCCAACTGGATGTTAGAGGGGAATGCATTGGTATGTGGGTTTCTGCTGTAAATCACAAAGGGAAATTTTGCTTTGAAGAAAAAAAAATTATTTTCCACATATTGTAATAACGCTGATTTCTTCAATAAAACAAACCCCCTCTATAAAAACCCAGTAAATAGACTTCAACAAGCTAATTGCTTTCAACTGGAAACATTTAACAAAAAAATAATAATAGACAAAAACAACCTACAGCAGTTTTGCCTTTAAGACGGTATTTAACAAATCTTGTAACTTGCCACAAAATTATACAGGTTTTCTTATTTTACCAGCCTGTGCTATAATGTGTTTATTAGTGATTGCAAATGATCTCTTTAAAATGCTACCAGCTCTTTGATTATGCAAACAACCTATTGTTAAAAAAAGAAGTCATGATCTCACTCTTAGTAAAATTTGTAAGTCATCTTTCAGCTCATCAGGAGTATCTTGTTGGGCTCTTGAGTCCTTTAGTTTTGGAACTCAGCCAGAGTTGGATGATAGGAGAAAGGTTTAACTGTCCTTTATGTATAAGATTTTGCTTCTGTCAAAATCTGTGTCTCCAGTGGGGCTGGAAATGCAGAGCTATGGGAATAATGCCTCTGCCTCTTGTCTTGCTGAGTACTCCTTTTTCCCAGTTCCTGCTTAGCTCAGAACATAGTATCATCTTACTGAGAATTCAGTGGTGTCCCCTTTCTTTTCACAGTGAAAGACACTATTTCTTCAACTACAAAACGTATAAAATACCTCTACAGATCTGAATAACTTTCAACCAGTGTTGTAATAAAAATATACTGTCTGTGTCTGCAGATGTTGATGAATGCGAAAAGAATCCATGCATCAGTGGAGACTGTGTGAACACCCAGGGGTCCTACATATGCCAGTGTCGCATAGGATATCAGAGCACAGCCACAAGAACAGAGTGCCGAGGTAAATTATGGCTTTACATCTGCATCTATACTATTGTATACATACCAGGATGGAAAATAGTTTTTAAGCAAAATTTAACAGATGTGTTAAATATGAGGGGTTTTAAAAAAAATAAATCAGATATGCCAGTAAAAATGATTAACCTGCATAAGCTGGCTGTTCATAGCCTGGGTTATGGAGAAAGGCATTTTGTATTGTGCTGAAAGTATCTTGGCACCATTTGTGGCTTTGAAGTGGAAGAGACTTATTTTGTTAATTTTTTTATTTTGATTCTTGATGATCTTGAGGACAATTCAACATCCCTGCTTTGGAGAAATCTTTTACCTATAAAAGTTAAAAAACAGTGAGAAGTGTAAGAAAATATAAGTCTTCTAGTGGGTAAATAGATCACAATACCCATGTGTTGTCCTTGCCCACAGTCAGAGAAAACTAAACGTACATTACAGCAATAAAAACTTAAAGAAGGTATGGAAAAATAGTGAAGCACTGGCAAGGTCTAGGTGTGGAAGCTTGAGCATACCCATTATTGGTGTTTTGAAAACCAGGCTCAACAATAGTCCTGATGGTCTTCATGCTGGAGTGGGGAATGGGTAGTTTCTTCATGGTCAGCCCTATGTCACGGTTCTGTGGCTCCAAAACTATCCTGGGGTGAAAATTTGACAGTAAAAATAGATGCAGTCCTTTATGGTGAAGTCATAATGAGAGACTTCTGGCAGGAGAATGAATGATTACTTAACATTTCATAAGAAATAAAGCATCTAAATGAAACAGGATGTCTGAATGCTCAGAGTCCCACTTTGTCTTTGTATTTTAGTTTCTGCACTGAGGAAGGTTCTTTGAGCATGCTTTCATTCTGAAGCAGAGTGTTTCTAGAGAGCCAGAAGAAAGCAATCTGTATTAGTCTGTGATTTTTTTTTTTTTTTCTCTTTCCTTTGTGAATTGGAAAGGTATTTGTGGTACAGAAGCTTACTCCAGTCCAGGAGGACATGCAGAGCCAGCACCACTGCTGCATGTTGCTGGGAGTATCTGACCTAATTGCTGCCAAACAGNTTTTTTTTTTTTTTTTTTTTTTTTTTTTTTTTTGCTCTTTCCTTTGTGAATTGGAAAGGTATTTGTGGTACAGAAGCTTACTCCAGTCCAGGAGGACATGCAGAGCCAGCACCACTGCTGCATGTTGCTGGGAGTATCTGACCTAATTGCTGCCAAACAGCCATGTTGCAGAAGAATCTTCATAGCTCAGCTGACTAGTGGTGAAGGAGTGCTGAAGTGGAGTCTCAGCTGTGATGAATTCACTCATGAGTCATTTTTGTCACACGCTTTTAATTTGACTGATTCATTACACAAACACATGCTTGTCAGAAGCCCAGTAGCTTAATGGCATTAAAGTGTGGTCACTTAGCAGTTCCTTTGCAGTCAGTGGGAACTGTGCTTGCTTGACAGGCAGTTCAGAAAATGCTATGTTGTGCAGAATCTTTGTTTTCTGAAGAAATTTTTAGGACCAGTTTAGGGAAAAGAAAAAGGCTAGTGGGATGCATTTGGCAAAATACGCCTATAGCACTGGTGCCTGCCAAAATCAGCATTTGCTGCTAAATTATTTTGCATGACTATTTTGTATGTTGAGGTTTTATTTTTTGCATACCCAAATGTGTTTGTGCCCATATGCATTTGCAAATGTGCTCCTTATGTCCATTCTTGAAAAATGAGGTGTCCACAAAGACCAGATTTTTATCTATTCCTTGTTCTGAGGTTCCAGAGAGGGTGTTTTCTGCATGAGTCTGATAGGTGACTGATTAAACACTGCAGTCTCTATCACAAGCAACTGATACAACTGTTGTTAGGATCCCTTATAATTCTAGTAGGATTTTGGCTGAATTAATATGTTATTTGGAGACATGGATGAATAAGGTTGTCACATGATTAATGATCAAAACAAAAAATGCTTTTCAGTTGCAGAAGATGGTTAGCTGGGAGTGCATAGGAGTCAAAGTTTAAATAGCAAAGTGGTTAATATAATCTACCTAACATTTCTGAAAGGAGGAAGTCAGTCCTGACATGGGGATGGCTGCCATCATGGACATTTCAGTGAGAAGAGAGCTTTGAGTTTTGCCAGTTTCTCTGAGGAGGAAAAAAAAAATTCCACAATATTATTTCATAAGTAGAAAATTAAAAATGTAACATAAACTAATAGCATGCCTCCAGTCAGCTGTGTGTACATAAAGAACAAGAAGATTCTGTATTAGTTTCTGCAGCATGATTTAGATGGCATCAGATGTGCATACAAAATCCAATAAACTCCTAAAACTAAAAGTCCAGAAAAATCTTGAGATACTGTAGCATTTCTGCTTGTTCTAAGGCTGGTGGAGTAGCTGAAACCAGGTTCAGGTATAAGCAAGTGCCACAAAAGTAGGGGAAAAGGGAGGGACTGAGCAGAGAGAATTGCTTGATAAACAATATACTGCTTGTTTATCAAATGAGGGGAGGTTTATCAAGCCTTGATAAGCCTCTAGTAAAGTCAAGAGGGCTGCAAGCTGCCACCGCAGTGATCTGTCACTTGAGCAGCTCTTGCCTTTCCTGGCCTGGTTTCTTCATTTTAAAACAGTTATTTTCAGGGATTTCTTAGCAGCTTGCCAGAACCATTGCACTGCAAAGAAGGCAAATAGAGGTTCACAATGTTGAGAGGCATCTGTTCTCCCTCAGATAGGTGTCTAAGAGCAGGAGCATTTGGGAGGATACCCTGTGCTCTGCTTCTTCCTGAAGCACAGTGATGCCCTTCTGTAGAGAGGGCTTAGGGAAGGGCACCTGCAGGATATTTGAGAAGACAGCATGGTTGCACGGTAGATAGGTCTGCATGGGCTGGTTGAGATCTCTGTGAGCAGAGTCCCCTGTGTGCAGGAATCTCTGGGAGATGGTCCAGGCCTTGATGGAGAGCACTGAGCAATCTCAAAAATGTCTAGACAGTCTGTCTCAGCATCTCCTCTTCCCTCGTTTGGAGGAGAGGGAGAGCTGCCAGCCTTGTGTGATATCACTATTCAGGTCCTCCAAAGCACTTGCCAAGCACCTCCTGCAGAGAGAGGGAAATGAGGAGCTGATGTTTCAAATATAGAATACACAGGAGAAATATCTTCTGAGGTGGGAAAGTCTCAAATTTTCCTGTTATCTTACAATGCAGTAGCAAAAGCCAAGCTTCCCCATCTTTCTGTCATAGATGTTATCGAGTTAAACTTAAGTAAAAATATTATCATGACAAACAAAAATGCAAAAAAGCAATTGAAAGGGTCTGATTCTTGTCTGAGCAAGCTGCAGGGTAATAGTCACTGAAATTCTTCCACAGCAACTTGAAATTTCAAGCTGATGAACATTTTCCAACCCCATAATGTTCACTTATGGAAATCAAAATAAATCATTTTTCAGGTGAATATAGTTTCCATGTAGGGTTAAAAAACTAAGGGAAAGGGGAAAAATTCCTCTTGAGTATAAAAAAGAAAACCCCCAAAATGTTATTTTTCTTTTTGGTTGGCTTTCAGACATTGATGAGTGTTTACAGAATGGTCGTATCTGTAATAACGGACGATGCATAAATACAGATGGCAGCTTTCACTGTGTGTGTAATGCTGGCTTTCAGGTGGCAGCTGATGGGAAAAACTGTGAAGGTAAGGCTTTTGTAAGTTCATTCTGTATCAGTAATTGCAATTACAAGAGGTTATTCACATCAATGAAAAAGAAAAGGACCTCAGGGGGAGAGAGAAGGAGCAAGGCATCACATTTCTAAATACCTTTTGCTGTATTTGGGAGAGCAAGTAAACTGTCTTTTGCAGCCAGTTCTGGAGCCTTGGCTTGGCAATCGTCAACGGGATGTCTGTCCAGCAGGAGAAATAGCACATACCACTATCGCAAAATGCAGTTTCTTTGATGGGAGTGGTACATTTTAAAATGGAGCACAAGTCACATGCTTCCTGGTTTTACTGTGTGTTTAACAGCATGCTTTATGGGATTTGACTGGGTGACTAGCAGTGAGTTTTATGTAGATGCAGTCTGGTCTGACCCATAAAAACTGTTTTAAGAAAAATTTGTAAACATAATTGATATGTTTCTACCTCCCAGACCTTTAGTAAAGGGGGGGAAAAGAAGAATGTTCTTTATCATGCTTCCCAAGGTCCTTGGGAGTGTTCCCAATGATCTATTCATACATTAAAGGAATTTCAAGCACTGTTCTTAGAAACATTTTTGGCAGAATATTATCTCGGTGATTCAGCGCAAAGACTTAAAGCCAGAAATCCTGGTTGGGATAGATACATGATTTTTTTTTTTTAAATCATAAATTATTTTTGTCTGACTTAGTCTGTAAGTAAAAAGAAAACACACCATGTCTAGAAGTGCAGCTTCTGTCCAACACAGCTGCAATATGAAGGAAAATAGCACGATTCTGAATATATTGTAATGTCATTATGATCCAGTGATTTTATGTGCTAGTAGTGATTCTGTTAATCCTTCATAGAGACAGACATTTTAAGACTCTGGTTTTCCTGACTCTTTTTTAGATACAGTTTAGCACTATAAGCTGCTTTTAAAAGATCTTATTATGGAACTATATTGACTAAATATATTTAGAAATTCATATGTTTTGGAAAAAACCCTCAATTCTGATTCCTTACTTTCCCACCAAATACCATGTGCTAATAGTAATAAGAACCAGGACATCGGCAGTCTGGTAAAACATTTTTAATTCCATTGCATAAGTTGCCAGAATGTCTGTTGCATCTACTTATGAAACAGTTTCATCTCTGGCATTGTAATGCATTGAGTTTTGTTCTTAGGAATACATGTGCACACACACTAATCATTAAAGACTATGGCATTGTGCCACACCTTAATGTAACTGTGTGTATCCCTTTATATGAAACTGGTAAATAATGCTGATTTTTTTGGCTGTAACATCCAAAACTGATATAATTTTTGCCAGGAAGAAATAAAGACTATAAAAGTTTACTCAAATCAAGTACAGTTATCTTTGTACTTGCTTTTTTTTTTTTTTCCCCTCCTACCTCTTTTGATCATGTGAGTAGCTGTGTAGGGTTCAGAATAGCACTGCCTGAGACTCCACCTTTTCCTATTTAAATCCTTCATGCTATGCCATACCCACATATGTGACCTGTCATGCTGAATCCAGGGAAGGGGTAGGTTTCATTTTAAACAGAAGTTGATGATGGAAGCACCCACAGAATGAGTACTCGAGCACAGTGTTGGGAATTCTCCCGTATCATGAATCTCCCAATGGACTCACCCAATGGAGGTTACAGAAGTTTTCACTCCAAACACAAATGCCTGCTTCTCCCCTGTCAGGTGATCTTAGTAACAGGATTGTGTTTACCGTTCCAAATGGGAGTCTGCTTCTACCCTGGCTTTTGTTTACATCAAGACTGCAAATCCTCTTCAGTTATGCACCTTTCTCACTTTTTTTTCTTAATGGATTTTACCAACTGGCAGTTCTTAAGCCCTCCAGCTTCTCATCCATTTGTCATTTTCTTTTCTCTTTTTGGATGCATACCTTTAGATGTTAATGATTCATTATAAAATAATGGAGTTGTTACTTTGACACATTGTCCTATCATATGTTTCTGATTATCATGTACTTGTGACAACTGAGAAAGAAATTGAGGTTTATATTTTGCATATAAAGCATATAAGTAAGAGTTCTTTTAATTAGACATTCTGAACATTATCTCTACAATGTACTTTTTCAGATATGGATGAATGCAGCATAAGGAACATGTGTCTCAATGGGATGTGCATCAATGAAGATGGCAGCTTTAAATGCATTTGTAAACCAGGCTTCCAGTTAGCATCTGATGGACGCTATTGCAGAGGTGAGCACAAAAAAGTCTGAGTCATATCCCTCTTGTAGCTTCAGGAGTCATCTAATTTCTTTACTGTGATCCTTGGGGACAAGAAATACTGGGCAAGTCCTCATCAGATATGCTTTTTTAATCAGCTGGATTGATTTGTCATTGTGCAAGACAGCACTCAGTCTTTTCCAGTGTTGAGTAACTGCCCTAACCAGCCAGTGGGACACATTCTTTGATGAAAGACTGTGTGATCTGATCTAGTTAAATTCCAGGGAATTTTACCTATTAGGTCTTCTGTAGTTTTGCTCCAGTCTACCTCACTTTCTGTGTTTGGCTTTTTAAAGTTTTATGCTTTAGGCCACCCAAGCATCCTGGCTCATTGCCTTCTTTGGGTTTTTCTCTCATTCCTTGCCTGGGTGTTCCTAGTCAATACAGCATCTCCAAGGATTGCCTGGCACTCTGTGTGACTGAGATGCAGACATGAGCACCACAGCAAAATTGTCCTTCCCATTTGCTGCACTAGCTCATCAATATCCCCTGTGGGAGACACTGCAGTGTTCTGATTTCTAGTTATGTCATCAGTTTCCGTTCAGTCCTGTCAGGAACTGGAAGTTTGGAGTGTATAAATCTTCATGTTTCAACAAGTTTTATGGGCACAAAGCAGCAGTCAAAATAAGGAATAAACAAATGCTGGGCCAAGTTGCTTACGGTTTTTCTTTTGAAAAATTTGAAATCTTTCAACTGTTGGAATCAAGGCATAAAAAACACTTGTGTACAATTTGGAAAACTGCAAAAAGAGCCTCACTGGGTTACACAGCATCATCTTGTTGTGGACCAATAACAAAACTATATGTTTGAATAAATAATTTGGTTTTGTGAGTTAGTGATATGAAAGGTAAATTAATTTGGATCCTGTTGCTTCTTGAACATTGTACCAGTCTTAGATTTGTACTGTCTGGTGTTTAAACTTAGACTTTAGATCCAAACCAGGCCAGTGAGTCCAGTAAAATGTCTGGAACTTCTCTTGATAACTTTTGCACTAGGGATGCTGGGACATTTTTGCAGGACAGTACAACTCAGTCTGCGGATGGGGTAATTTTGTATTTCTAATGAGATATGACCCCGTTCTGATTTGGAGAATGAACTGGTCTTTAGTTTCTCAAATAAACAAATGTGCAGATCCATACAAGTGTCTCCTTAGCTTAACAGCTACTGGCTGTGTTGGCTGCACACATAGAACAATCAGCTTTACTTCTGATCTTACGTGTTTTCCAAGTGGTAGGTGTATGTCTGTGCTTTGCCAAAGCTCTTGTCCTAGCTTGCCTGTGTGTGGGACCAGCAGTGAGACTTGCTCTCAGACTTGGCAGGGAAGAACTAAATGCCCATCAAGCCTTGGCATATGAGCCAGTTGTATTCCCCAAACCCACTGTTTGCTCTCTGTGTTGTTAGCAGGGATTCAATTCACTGATGCAAGCTAAGCCTAAATGTTTGTTTTGATTTTTCTCCTGAGCATATTTTGTCATTTTTAATTTTTCTTTTTCATTAGCATCAGTCTGTGCACTGAAATGCCATCCAAGAAGATGGTATGTAAATTGCTTCAGACTACTTAAAAACCAATGGTACTCAACTTCACAGCCTCTGGTACGTGCCTTCTGGCTAAACAGGACTATGGATACAGCCCAAAAGGGGTTTCTGGCCCTAGTGAAATGTTACTTCTCTGCATCAAAGAAAGAGTATTTGAAAATTATCCAAAATTGCAGGCAGCTCAACTGATTCCTACTGAAAGTTGGAACAGATCTTAGGGTAAAATGAAGGATTTCTCCCACTGCTTTTCAACACTTACAGTAAGTCTCGTTCTCTGTGAATGAGCACGCAAACATTCCTTACATTCTAAAATTGCTATTGGGTCAGAATCAAACCAGATTTTGAGACCTTGACACCCCAATTAGACTTTTTCCGTACTTCATATTTGTCTCATTTCTTCCACTTGCCCACAGTATTACAAAACAATTCCCAGGATTATAGTGCTTACAGAGAGCATAACTCTGGTGAATGTCTCCCATTGTGTTAGTAAATGTTTGAAAGATTGATCGTTAATAATGTCTTTTCCCGTTCATTATGTTTTTCCTTATTGAGTCCTTTCTGTACACAGCACATGTACAGAGTAAATAATCTCTGTTCTGCGGAATGGTTAGCCTTTGAAAAGCTCAGTGTTCACACTGTGTATGCTGAATTTGTGAAGTGAATGCATTAAAATCTTACACAAGCTTAAACTCTAAGCTCATGCTTGCCCATGCAGTTTGTGCTCGTGCATATTGGGAATGTGTGTATGCACAAACTGACACTTCTGCAGCATAATGTCTACCTGCCTGAGTGATTTTGATACAGAACTTAACATACGTTTTTGGCAAACCCTGCAGGGGAACAACAAAAGAATATAAGAATCACAGCATGTAATGCATTGTGTGTATAAACATCTCATTTGATGCATACTAAGCTGAATTTTGAACTTTTAAGAAGAATTTCTAACCCAAAATTAGTGATACTGTAATTGACACTTAGTTCCATAAAATTGGAATTGAAGTATAATAAGTACGAGGCATATGCTTGGCTGTCTGGTAAAAAATTCCACTCAGGCTTTATGAAGTAACATGCCAAAAAAGAATGTTACACCATAGTCTTGTGTATTCCCTGTAATACAAGACATACTAAGCTTATTCACTGTTAGCTTCTTTCACCAATGATTTGCCAATGATTTTTCAGCAATACTTAGAGCAGGCAGAGGTTTAGACCATTATTTTTGTTCCATACATTGTTTCGTCTTCAGACCAAACAGGAATTCTCCAAGTTGAAAGCTATTACAAGGCAACTGGAAGTGGCGGTTTAGTAGTCTGAGTAAATTTTTCCTGGTTAAAATTAGAGAACTTAATGTACCCAGCTGGCACTACTGAGCAAGCTAAGCAGGAAAGGCAAAAACTCATTGGACATGGAGAATGAGTCCATTAGTTGATTTTCCAGAATCTGGTTGGAATATTCTGGCAAAAGTCAGAAAACAAGTATTTTTGAAGTAATCCAAATGATTTTTACCACAGAAGATGGCAGAGCCTTGTCAAGGTCAGAAATCTAGACTTAATTGCTTGCGTGTGCAGTCGATTTACTGGAATTTCAGCCCTGGTAAAAGCAGAGGCTTTTTACCCCATCTTTACGGGAGCAGGTTTTTCAGCTATCAGCACAATTCTAAGTGACCTACTTTACCTTTCTATGAAACATCTATAGCAGTATTTTCAACACATTTATGAAGTGGTGCAAAAGAAAATGGATTGCACATTTCTCCCTTTGATAGCTTACAAAATCTTTTTTGCAAATGAACTACAGGAAAAGAAGAAAAGTAACTGCCTCTCTGTTTCTATAAGTAACCTTTAAAAAGGAAAGCTTTGGGTTGTTTTTTTTCTTTCATTTCAGGAGAACTTGTATCTGTCAAAGGAGCTCAGTGTTGTCTAACAAAATAACTGTTTACACTGTTAAATCATATGGGCACATTTTGAAGTCCGAGCTCTGTTTTCACTTGCACTGAGTAAAGGACTAAATTTAAAGTGGAGAAAAAGCATTTAAGATTTGTCTGAAACAGAACAAAATATTGCAGGATGAAATAGAAATGAATGAGCCCATGTACTTAAATTTAACTTCTATTTTAAAATACAGTTTCAAAAAGGAATCTTGGATTGTGCAAGCCATGTTTTATGCCAAACAACACAAACTAAGTAAAACACAGAGGTGTTTCACTCTCAATTTGCCCTTTTAAGGTCAGAAAAAAGGAAATTGTCACACACACTGTCTCTTGTATATATTATGGAGAGTTGTTATGAAGTGATTATTTTATAAAGGTTATACATAATTCCAAACAATATTTTAAACTCTCCTTTTCTTAATCACTTCTAAAATAATGGCATGCTCTCTGTATCTGGAGAATGATCTTACTAGTAACAAGATATTCAGCCTATATAATTTTTTTACTAATTTAACATCCCTTTGTGGGAGTCTGATATTCTGAGGCTTCATTCTTGTATTTCATTGCAAAAGGCCTTATTGTTCAATGTACTGTTGTTGGGCAAAGATGGTAGCTTGTGCTCAGCAATCACTCAGGGCTCAAATCATTAGCAAATTCCTTTCTGGACTGGCATGCACTCTGTCCATTGAAAGTTTATGAATTGGGCTGTAATGAGCATCTGATAGAAAACCCGATTGTCATGCAGATCACCAGGAGACACTACATGTGGGCAGGGTTTGACTGTGGAGATTCAGATGTACTTCCAAAAAATGAACCCGCAGCAGGAAGAATGGAAATTCTTTGATGGTCATGTGAAGGCATCCAGTAGATGGGCTGAAAGAATCAGTTTGCTATTGGACTCATTTCTTACAGCATGAACTAGCTGTTAATACAGAAAAGGAATGCCCTGGTACACACTACAGAAGTCCTTTGTCTTAGCAATCACAATTTCCTCCTTCCTCTGATTATGTTTTTGCCTGAATGACCCTTAAATCGGAATATGTACCTCTTGGGAGCTTGTTAGGAAGCTGCACTCCCTTTTTGATTTCCAAGGAGAGTAAAATTGTTCTGTTTATTTCTCCTGAATTTTGCATGTTCTTCTGCTATTTCACAGAATTAATTAATCACTATTCCTAATAAAACCTTTACTTGAACTAGTTCCCACTTACATTTGATATTTTTCTATAGGACGCATTGAAAATAAGCTGTTCAAATGCAAGTTTCAGCCAGGCATTGAATACTATGTAATTTAATTTCTAATAAAGCTCATTCTGTTCTCCAACAGACATCGATGAGTGTGAGACAGCTGGAATATGCATGAACGGGCGCTGTGTGAACACTGATGGCTCTTTCAGATGTGAATGCTTCCCTGGCCTTGCAGTAGGACTGGACGGGCGTGTGTGTGTTGGTAAGACAAGCTTAATGTGTGGCAAGTCCCAATTAACCAGTGTTAAGGCATTAATGCTAGACTGATTGACAGATCAAGTTTGAAAGTAGAATTTACTTTTGTTCATGGATTGGTAGATGGTAGTTATGGTGAATATTTACTGTAACAGACAATTTTGCCCATTTTTTCTTTTCCTTTGCATTTAAAGAGAATAAAATGTATGGGCCATATCACAGAGTCAGGTACACTATACAGCATAGTGCTGCTGGAAGTGAATAGGTGAGAATTTGCCCCATTTTTGCCAATGTAAAATTCCTCATTTGTCACTAAGCTTAAAGATTTAATTACTCTTTCACCTCTTTTTAAAGTGGAGATACTGATTTTTCCCTTCTGCCAATTTCTCTACAAGCAAAAGATATTTGAGGTGTTCGATTTTAAAATTCTAATGTGTCTGACAACCATTAAGGGCCAGTTTTTAAAAAGTGAGAAGCATCACACCTGGACCTGAAGAGATAAACATTTTAAAACTTAGACACTTCAACAGAGTTACTGACATTTTCTTTGTTTTTTACAAGCAAAGAAAGATACTCTTTCAATGACAGCGTATTTTGAGATCTTTTCTTTATGCAAATTGGTTTAGGGGTTTTTTTCTCTTATTCTGCCCTTCTTTCAGGTATAAAATGAAAACAAAAGCTTTAGTATGACCTTAGTCAGAGTGTTGTGCCAGTGATGATTTTAACCTCAATGAATCACAGACAACTAATAAGATTGGGAGGGGGAGAGCACATACTTCTTGTTAAAATCAAGTCACTCCTCTAACTGTGAGAATAAAGTAAACAGTACTGAGTTGTTTTGGAAGTTTTGAGGTGTATTTGGTTCTAGCTCTAAGATCCTGCTGCTGGGCCTGTCATGTTACAAGTGAGTAATGTCCTTGTCATGCGGCAGAGTCTTTGTCCTTTTTCCCCATGGCTTCTTGCTAGTTCAAGGTTAAATATTATTTTTCCCTTAGTAGTTCACTAGTGCATGTTGGGTCATTAAATGCAGTAACTAGTTTGTATGTCTGAACTCTTTGGAGCATGAGAAAAAAGAATTCCCTGTCCTGAGAAGAGTAAGGGTGGAAAGTATGGAGAAATGGTGAAAGATGATATGTTTTGATAGCTATTTTACAGTGTTCATGACACCTGAGCTATATTTAATACTTGTAATTTATGGCAGTTGGCTATGGCAATATTAAGAGAGATTTCTTTCCTCAGATACACATATGCGAAGCACATGCTATGGTGGCTACAAGAGAGGACAATGCGTGAGACCATTAACTGGTGCAGTTACAAAATCAGAGTGCTGTTGTGCCAGCACTGACTATGCCTTCGGGGAGCCTTGTCAGCCCTGCCCAGCACAAAATTCAGGTATGGCATTATTTACTGATACAGATTTTAATCTATGCCTTATGTTGATAAACTAATTTTAGAAAGGCAAAATACAGTTTGGTATTAACATTGTGCCCTAAATCAGGACAGTTAAATTGTTGTATGATATCATACAACATAGGGACTGTAGTGACAGGGCAAGGGGTAACGGGTTCAAACTTAAACAGGAGAGGTTTAGATTGGATCTAAGGAAGAAATTCTTGCCTGTTAGGGTGGTGAGATGCTGGAATGGGTTGCCCAGGGAGGTTGTGAGTGCTCCATCCCTGGCAGTGTTCAAGGCCAGGTTGGATGAAGCCTTGGGTGGCATGGTTTAGTGTGAGGTGTCCCTGCTTATGGCAGGGGGGTTGGAACTAGATGATCTTAAGGTCCCTTCCAACCCTAACTATTCTATGATTCTGTATATTTTGAGCAATCTGCTGCTTTGCATGTTGGAAGAGTGTAGGAGAAAATTTTTTGAGGCAACAGTAAATGTCAGTGCCTGGGTCCAGAGTTGGTACATGCATTAACAGATTTTTGAACAAAAACCCCTCAATTTTGATAGATGTGGATAACAAAAAAATGTAATTTTTAACTGATTTAATAATGGAAACATCTTGAGTAGAAGTTAGCTAATTCTATAAATATAGTTATTATTTATTAATTTTAGCAATTTAATTATTTGGGGTGTTACTGAAGTGCAAATATATTGGAAAATGCTGACCTATATGACAACAGTTAATGCTGATCTGCCTGTCAGTTTATTCTAGTAATTGTTCTAAATTCAAAAGAACTTGAACTTAGGAGTAATTGAGACATTTGAGATACTTTGATAGATATTTAATTATTTTTTTAAAGATAAGAGGTCCTTGATGTGCTATGAACTCCTGAAGATACTCCTGCTAAATGGAGTTAAATATGGCCTAGATTTATAGGAAAACTTTTTCCTGGTCACTGTGCACCTCGAGCAACACCTTGGACATATGAGTTCTAGAGAATCTTGCTGTGAATATGTTACGGTTCATTTCTGTAGGAGGGCTAGCATGAAGTTTATGTCTGTTCCTAAATGCCTCAGTTCATGATGTGAAGTTTTTACTCATCTATCTTCATGAGCACATGCAGACCCTGCATCTGCTAAAATGTTTCACAGGTTCAGAACACTGTGTGGCTATTAATGTTTTTTGAATAGTTGAAAGCCATGTTATTTCATTCAGATAATTAACTGGCATATTGTAAGTGATGATGCTGAAAGCAGTGAGCTAAGAAAGAATATTCCATTAAGTATTTTAACATCTTTCCAGCTGAATATCAGGCTCTGTGCAGCAGTGGAACTGGCATGACTGCAGGAGGAAATGGTAAGATCACTTAATATAATTCAAACTATTGGAGTTCTGGCTAAAAGTGTTACCTTGATATCCTTGATTTGTTAGACATGCTGGTGGGGATGATGGTAGAATAGAATGAGAGGAAGGCTTATTCAAATGGCTGTTTGTAACATATTAGAATAATTTAGGGTGCAATGAGTGGAGCATACCATTTCCCCAATGTGCTCTCTCTTTTATGCCATGGAATGTATGTGATTACTGTTACAAAATAATGGCACAGTTTTGAGAAGTGTTATTGCCTATATGACATAGAAATAAAATATGGAAGTCATATTTGCACATTCCAACTGAAATCATCCTGAAGAGCAAAGCCACATTGAACACTGAGCTTCCTGACATATTTTCATCTGTCAAAAAGGCCAAGCTGACCAAGTCTGGTTAATTACAGAGAAGGAGCAAATGATGGCAATAAAAGCTCTGTAGTCATAGAACTGTGCAACTACAAACTCTCAAATCAGTCAATGCTCACTAGTAGATTTGCTGGCAGTAGAGAGGGAAAAACATTCAGAAAGGAGGGATGTTGATGCTTTGGAGACTGATGCCATCTAGAAATGCTATGGAATCAGGAGATACAGGGGACTACTAGTACATGTGCCTCTCTACATGTAAGAGCCCAATTTAATACCCCAATTCTTGCCTACATTTTCAAGTCTCTTAAATGTTTTTGGTCTGGAGATGGTTTTAAATCAGGTGTGAAAGGAATCCTTTTTTTCCTCTTGAGTGTTAATATTTATGTGGGGTTTTTTGCCTTTATATAGATATCAATGAGTGCTTACTGGATACTGATCTCTGTCCAAATGGAAAGTGTGAGAATCTACATGGAACATACAAATGTATTTGTAACCCTGGATATGAAGTGGATTCAACTGGGAAAAACTGCATTGGTATGAATTTTCCTTTTTATTTTGCAGTTTGATGCTTGTTTTTATACTCTTTCACCTCTTTTTTTTCAGTATTTCATCACATCCACTAGCTGATCTTCTGATATTTCTGGATGTTTCTGCTGAAGTCTTGTTTTAATTTCAGTGCTTTGCAATGCTTATAAAATCCTCCACTGTGGAGCTGTAAGGGATCATTGCTGTCACTGACTCAAATCACTGGCAACCAGGCAATAAACATCCAGTTCAGTTAAGTCCACTGAACACGTACTCTGCAGTTCCAATGCTTTAAAAAATCAAAAGAAGCCAGACCCTGCAATTATAATCTATGACAGTAGGGATCTAGGATCACCAGTCTGCTAGGTGCTTCCAAGACCAGGGGATTTAAATGAAACCCCTAACTGATCATAGAAAGATAAGCATCTTAAATGCTACAGAAGGCTTACATGTTTTCTCCCAATTCTGACTTTGGGGAAAATTCCCTTTCAACTTTCAAACAGGACTATACGTTTAACTCTAACGGTACTGGCCAGACACAAGAAAATATATAGTTGTTGGAAGCATCCGAAGGCCCAGGATCTCTAGCTAGGGCTGATTTCTTGTGCTGTGCAAGTGAAAAAAAAAATAAAATTAAAAAAAAAAAAAAAAAAATAAAAAACCAGCCAAATTTTTCATCACAGAAAACGTGANACAAGAAAATATATAGTTGTTGGAAGCATCCGAAGGCCCAGGATCTCTAGCTAGGGCTGATTTCTTGTGCTGTGCAAGTGAAAAAAAAATAAAATTAAAAAAAAAAATAAAAAAATAAAAAACCAGCCAAATTTTTCATCACAGAAAACGTGAGATGATTTCTTTTTGCTCCTTAGAGGTGACCTGCGGGAATCACTGTGGCATGAGATACGAATTCAAATAAGTAGCAGTCCAGTCTCTTGTCTCACTATCTTGGGTGTAAGATATCCCATCAGATGCCTGCAGACTCTTGTTAAAAACTTCAATTCTGGCAATTGTCTTGTTCCATTACACAGTCTTACTGAAAGCCTGTAACTTAAGACTCTTTCAGTTTTCCACTTTCTCCCACTCCTGCATTGGTGCATTGCTCCAGACCCCCTTTACACAACTGATTAGAAAATTCTTCTGGTTTCCTGTTAAAATTTACTTGTCACCATTTTATTACCAGTTGATGTTGTATTAATATTATCCTTTGACTTAGCAGCATGTCAGCACTTATCCCCAAAGTATTTATAAAGAATCATCATATTCTTTGTCAAACTGTTGGCAAAACTATCCAAATCCAGTCTTTTCATAAAAGCAGAGGCTGCAGCCTTCTCTTGAACACAACTGATCTGACCAGTCTACAGTGTTCTGATGAGGTCTGACCAGTGCCACTTATAATGGTGCCAGCAATTCTCCATTGCCCCTAGGAATGTGATGCTTAAATTGATTCTAGAGTTCATTAGCATTTTCTTCAAATACATGTTATACTTTGGGATCAACGTCAAACTAATTGGGAGTTACATCCAGAGTTTTTTCTTTTCCATAGCCTTCAACTGATGAGTTCTGTTTTATAGCATATTATTGATGTTGGTCCCTAATTGCAAGGTTTTAAGTGTTAGTGATTATATTTCCTCTTACTTTCTCACTCATATTGTCAAGTTTAATTTAGTCTTGCATGATTCTCTATATTGGTAATAACTTCCAGCTTAGTGTGTCCACGGGGTTTGATCCCATTCATTTCTTATTTCTGAATTGCAGTGAATATTTTATAGGACCAGTCCTAAGACTGATTTCTGGAAGCATTGCTAATATCCTCTCTCCATTGTGATTACTCCCCTTTTTAATATACCCTGCTGTAATCTCTCCTTCAGCCAGCTCTGGAACCACCTTGAAGTTCTTAAATTTCTTCCTGTATTTCCAGCTTACATAATAATTTTATTTGGGTTCTCTATTCTCTACTTAAACCTAAATAGTTTAAGTCATCTGTTTTATCCCAGTCTAAACTATCCATTATCTTATTTTTAAAAAAACAAGAGTTGATCTAACTTTGATAAAAGTCATGCTGTAATTCATCCCATTTTCCCATTTGCTTCTTTGGCTTTAATTATCCACGTCCCATTTCAGTGTCTACCCATAGCTTATGGCATCCCTTGTCTTCTCCCCATCCATCTGTGAGTTTTCCAGTTGCTCGCTAGCCCACCCTGTTGCAGCCCACATCCATGCTCCATCACAGCTGTTTCCTATTCTTCCTATAATGTTCCACCTGGCCCTCTCTCAATTTTTCTGAACTCCTGTGAAGCTTCCCACATGGTCTATTTTATTCTGCAATCTCCCTGCTTTTCCTAATACTTTTGCTGTTCCCAGCTGGTGTGCTGACCCTCTGAGTCTTCCCAACTTCTCACAACACTTTCCAAGGCCTCTCTGACCTAGCCAATTGTTCCTGTCTTCTCTCAGGGTCTCTCCTGGTCTTCACCTGCCATTCATGGCTATTGCCACCTTTTTGCAACTTCTCTCTTAATGAATGCAGGTCTTCCAGAGTGCTTGAAATTTGGCACTAGCATTTCTATTTAAATTTTTCACCTCTAAAGCAAATGTAGACTTACACTGGCCTTGTTAACTGTAACATCTAAGACAGTTCAGAGCCAGCTTGGAAAAAATGGTGATTAAGAGACCAGAATGACTAGCAAACTTTTCAAACAAATCCTCTCTTCATTTCTTTCATGACTGTGGGGGCTACTGTGGGGAATCAAAGACTGCATAGACCTATTCCACAGTATATGCAAGACGAAAGTGTGATTCCCAGCTTAACTTTAAACCATGGTGTGGCTGTCACTTATTATGAGTATGTGTAGAAATGAAGTACAAACTCTTACAAAAGCGAAGCAGTCTGCTAAAGAAAAAGTCAACAAAAATTTACCAAGAAGGCTGTGGCTTTGTTGTGTTTTTACTTTTCCCTGTTTAAAAAAGAAAATTAGAACATTAAGTTTTCTCTAGGTAATATTTATATGGTTTGAATTTATATAACTTATTGTTGCTTCCATCATTTCAATGATAGTTTTCATGAGGAAGGTGCAGTAAGTGGGTTCTTTATTGTTAGTTTATTTGGAATGGTCATTTCCATTTGAAATAATTCAAAGCCTGTTTGCTAAAAGAATCTACAAAACCCTTTAGTGCAAGTCATGCGTGTGAGTATTCTCTCTGTGTCTCTTCTCCCCCTTGCCCTTCTTCGTCTCCTCCTTCTCTCTCCATAATCTAATGTAGAGAAATGTGGCTGTTGGGAGGGAAATTCTGTCTTGGCTTCTATTCCAGAAATGTTTTCTTTCTTAACTTTTTGATTTTCATTATAGACATTGATGAATGTGCACTGAACATGCTGCTTTGCGACAATGGGCAATGCAGAAATACCCCTGGAAGTTTCACCTGCACCTGTCCAAAAGGATTTGTGTACACTCCTGACCTAAAGACATGTGAAGGTAATTGGTAACACTCCATTTCTTCCTGGTTTTATTAATTTGGATTGTTCTCAGATTGTGCCAGAAATACTTTGAACATTGATAAGGATATAATGTGAACTGGGAAAAAAAAAAAAAA